>JAQQSQ010002366.1:0-10962 GCA_028627145.1 Eidolon dupreanum | reverse complement strand
TTTTTTTTTTTTTTTTTTTTTTTTTTGGTCACAGGTTCTGGCTTCAGCAATCCTCTCCCTGGAGCTCCATCCCAGTACTTAGAGAGACTTTCCAAAATGGCCATACTGGAGTATGAGACCATTCGTCAAGAAACAACCAGAAAATCAAAAAAGGGTAGGAAACGAGAGCTGCGAGATTGTTGATGAGTCTCACATGGTGAGAGGCTTTCTTCACCCGCTTTTAAGGTTTATAATTTTTTCCCTTTCTCTCGATACGTGATATGATGTGCAATGATTTACCTAAAAATGGAAATGTAAATAGGAAATAAATATTTTACATTACATACAGAATAATTTGTATTTTGTTAACATTGTAAGACATTTAAGTCATGGTTTATGGGGGCATAAGCGTAAGAAAAATTATATTGCATGAATCTCATGCACATCGATTCTGTTTTTTGATTCAGTCTGAGAAATGGTTTTTGAGTGCCTGTCTGTACAATGACCTTTGTTAGGAGCTGCAGAAGATTCAAGAAAAAGCAAGTTCTTGTCGTTGGGGTCAGAAGGCGTCCAACTAAATGCCCCCCATTTCTCTGCTCGAGTTTGAAATGGTCGTGAGATACGTAGTCAAGCAGATGGAGGTGAAAATATTAGCTTTGTTTGCTGATGAAACCTGGAAGGGAACCCCTGGCTTGGATGTGTGGCAACCTCTTTACAATGACCTTGAGAACTGGGCCAAGGCACACTCCGGTGGTGCCGGCAACCGCAGGCGCTCATGCCGAGCCAGGGCCCAGCGGCGCACGCTGTCCCCGCTGTGTGGACTGGCAGATCTCCGTGGGGAGCAGTGGGGAGACTCACCCTTTCTCTGTGGGGAGGAGGAAGACCTCGGTCAGGAGGAAGGCCGCTCCCCGAGGAGTATGGGGAAGTGTTTGTCACTGCACCTCCCCGGGAAACCGGGAGAAATCCTGGCCCCCGTGACTGAGGTCCGGTGGAGAGCGGGACACGGGCCATAGCAGAACCACGAGGTTCAAAAACGGGCAGTGGCGTCCAGCAGGAAGGCCTCATGGCAGATGCAGGGTTTGAAGTGGGCCTCAAAGAGCAAAGATGAAGGGAGAGGGCATTTCCAGAACGACGGAATAACGTGAGCAAACACGCTGCCTTTGGGCTGGGCCCAGGGTGGTACAGGGCAGGCGGCACAATTCCCACGCCTCCGGGCACCAAGCCAGTGCCTGGCCAGGGACGCCGGTCAGACGGGCACTCGCTGCCGAGCCTCGGCTCTGTGCGTCACGTGGGGATGTCGGCCCAGAGCTGGCAGATACTCCAACTGTTCGTGAGAAGCCAGACTCTGGATTTCTGCGTGAAACCTTTCAGTGTGTACACGTTAGCAACTAATGAAATAAGTAACTAATTCAGAACTTACAATGCCATTGTGTGGGCCAGAGTTATATATGCAAACTAGACCTGGCTGTGAGAGACCATTCATTTACCTGACCTCTGAGTCAGAAGAGGAGAGGGTGCTGGGGCCTGAGGTGACTGGGTGATATCTGGTAGAGAGCGTGGGATGCTAAGCGTGAGCTTTTATTTCCTCTGTTTCACAGTGGGAGATTTTTTTTTTTCCTTAGTTAAAAATGAACTCGATTTGTTTAATAAAGCTTGGTATTACAAGTATCGAGTCACGCCCCCAAAATGGGAGATTTCGAGAATGACAGTAAACTATTGCTTTTGTGATTTAGGAAGATTCATCCAGGTATAATTGGCAGGCCAGACTGTGATGGGAGGAGATTGGAGATAGGGAAACCAGCAAGGAAGTGTTTATAAAAATGGAGGTAAGAATCTCTCACTGGGAAAGTAGGAGCAGGAGTAGGAAGAAAAGACTAGGTAATCAGGACATCAAGGCAAGGACTTAAGATCAACGTAAGGGCATCAAGAGAGGAAGAATCACAACCCGCTCATTTCCGATTTTAGACATACGATTCTCGGGAGGAGGTGCTGCTTTGGGGAATCACAGACGAATGCAACTTCGGGTATATTCGGTTCGAGGTGCCACCAGAACATCCACACGGAGGTGCCCCACAGGTAGTTGACAGCAGGGGTGTCACTCCGGAAACGACACTGACTGGAACGAGAGCTTGGAGAAACACGTGCCTGGCAAAGGCTGAGTTCTCCGTCTAAAAAAGCAGGGTGGAGAGAGTTCAGACCCATGAGGGATGGGAGGAGATAGGAGGAAGGCAAAAATAAAAGTGAAGAAGAGCGTGACAGAGGATGGGTTCCCCAGTCATTGCTGACTTACTCCCATCAGGGAACGATTTGCCACTAGCTTAGTCATGGAAGGTAACAGGATAGACACTGGGATAGACATTAGGGACGCAGAGGTCATTTGTCCCTTTGGCTCTTCATTGAGGGAAAGACAGACTCACAGGCCACCAGTTCTAATACTGAGGTTCAAGTATAGAAGTGGAAGTGGGTGGAAGGCTCTGGGGGAGCAGAGGTCAGGGGGGCGAACGCCGCTTGTGAGGCTCACAGGAGAGCCTCAGCATCGGGAGGAGGGCTTGCTGAGTGGAGAAGAGAGAAGAAAGTCCTTTCAAGCCAAGGAAACGGTGCATTCGTTGGTGTGGAGGTATGAACATGTATGCCATTATTGTGGAGTAGTGAGAAGTTTGTGGCTAGAGCAAGAGATGTATGTGGGGAGGCAGGAAGGTGGGGGGGTCTCTGTAAACAGGCTTTATGATGAAGCTGTGCACCTAATCTCTTCCTGTTTTCAAACAATAAAAGTGGGGAAGAAATCACTGCAGTATAATTTTCATGATGATTCTTTTGGGAGAAAGGTTCATATTTCCAAATATTCAAGCGCAAAATAACTCCTTCGGGTCATGGTCAATTTTTGGCCACTGAGTCCCCATTAAAGTAGAACTCTAGAGGGACAATTAGAGGGGACAAGGTTGTTGATAACTAATTGTGGCTTAAGAAGTATCTCTGGCAGATCGGGGTGGGACTTTTGAATATTTTCTTGATCTTACAAGGGAAGATATGTTTTAAAAATTAAGATAAAATAGGGCAAAGAGTAAATCCATGGACGTTTTTGTTTCTTTACTCTTTTCCAAGTAACTTCCATGGATAAGTGCGTGCTGTGAAAAGAATCCACCGGAGAAATATTTGTAGCTATTTACAAGGCTGCTCTATTTCATAACTGTAAGCTTTCAAATGGACATTAATCATGAACTTCAAATGTCCCCAAGAACTGAACACATTTTATAATTCATAGGGCTGCCAGGCTATTCCAGTCTTTACATCCGCTACCCAGTTAATGGTAACTTAGGTGAGTTAGAAACCACAGTAAAAAGGGAGATTTCCTTTGAGAACGCTCAGCAGGATGGCGCCACGGCAGTTGAAAACTCCTGGGTAGAAGAAAGAGTGGAGGTCCTGGAACCCCCAAGAAGCCTCCTCACAGAGTTCGAGCGACTTGGTGCTTTAATTTCAGTGTTTTTTTTTTTTTTTTTTTTTCTCTGAGCCTTTCCCAGAGAATGAGTTCTGTCCAGTCCTGGCTCCTGATCCACTTAGAGAAAGAAAAAGCGTCTGGAATAAGAGAAAGTCAGTTGCAATTCAACCTTTCTTCTTGGGTGATCATGAAGAGAGGCAGGACACGGTGCTCATCACCGACTGGCTTGATTTTAAATTATAAAGGGAGACTGAGAAATAAACATAAAAACATATTTTAAATTCCAGGGAGAGAAGAAAATTAGCAGCGATTCCCCACTCCAACCCCATGTGTGTTAGAGGAGTTACTGCCCAAGGAATGAACCGCAGGGCTGTCGTTATTTTGCGAAAGGAATTCGTTATTAGCATAGCAATGTGTCTTCTCAACTATTTCATGGATTGTATTTTTCAATGCCCCTCTTTCACGTTCTCGAGTTTTTCTGGGACAAGATCTCTCCATCGTGCGTGATTACACACGGCCAGATTCATCTTTCATTGGATGACAAACTGCACTTGAATTTCTAGGGTTGAAAGGTCAAGGCTGTTCTCTGTTAGTCAGCCAGGCTCCCTCAGTGTCCCGGTCATGAGAATGTGTTGAAATCTGAGAGCGCTCTGTGCCCTGCCCGCTCAGTCCTGATGGGTGTGGAGTCCCACCCTGACCTGGGCCCCTGATTCCTGACTTCATCCGAAGGAGGCATCATACCAGTAGGCCGTTTCATTCCTGGCACGGCGTTATCCATCCTGGGGCTGTCCGTAGTCGATGATAACCCGGAATTCTGAAAGACTCATCTCTTGAGCCTTAAATAAGGGACACGTCGCCAGAACTCTGTTCCCACCTGTCAACCATTGACTGGTATGTGAGACTCAGCCCCTTTGCCAGACACACATCCAGAATTGTCAGGGGGGTAAAAAACAAAACAAAACAAAACATGGTTCTATACTTCCGGAACACTGAGTGACAGAATTTAGAAGCTGCCAATTGTGAAATGAATAAAGGATGTTTGTAATCCAAGGAGCCAGCGGCCCACCAGCCTTTAGCACATGCCTCTACCCAGTGGAGAAGGTTCGTTGTGATAAGCTTATAGTAATTTGATTAAAAATGACTGATCCCGAGATGCGTGAGTCTCCTATGACTGTTCTGTTCATGCCATGTGCTCTATATGAAGTCATGCCACGTACATACAGACGCATTAACTCTGCTCATTCAGACTCTGCTCATTCAGACTCTGCTGATCCCACCTTGTGGCCATTCACACAGATACCGGTTGGAATTTTGCACACTCTGTAATGAAACGAATTTTCACAGACCTTCAGTAATATAAAAGAGATGACTAAGTAAAATGCTCAGGAAACTATTTTTTCCCAAGTATTTACAAGTGCTAGCTAACATACAAACAACATGTCATTTTTACATAGTCATTTAATTAGTTCCTTTCAAGACCTTTACTAGGTTCTATTGAGACTTATTTTTTCAACAAAGTCATTATTTTTCCCTTCTATTCTTTAGCCTATGGCACTGAGTGCTCTAAATCAAATAGGTTTTCAAAAATGTTTGTTGATAATTACATGGAAAATTATGATAGTCATCATGTGTCTTTCGTTATTAAATCTATATTAAGGTAACAAATACATAATAAAAAAGTCCACAAATGAAAATTTTCCCTTCATTAAATACTTAATAATATCTATCATTTGTTAAACCCTTATTTTATTAGGACGCTAAATGCTTTATATTCATCATCTGATTTAATTTTTCACCAGCCCTATGAGGTAAGTATAATATGATCTTGGTATTACAACGAGATTCAGAGAGGTTAAGTAACTTGCCCCAGGTTACACAGCGAGTGAGTGTCACACAGAGCTGCAATTGGAACTCAGATCCTCCTGATTCCAGACTCAGGGTTTTTAATCACTGTGATGTACTGCCTTAATGACCCAGTTAAACCCATCATTCACGAGTCTGAGTTGATGTGATTTTTACTGCCCATGTCTATATTCTTCTGGGCCTGGCCTCCATGCAACCATTCAGCACACAGTTACCTGGGCCTTCTGAACGCTTTATTTTATTTTTTAATTAATTAATTAATTTTTTATGGTGACATTGGTTAACAAAATCTGGTAAGTTTCAGCTAAACATTTAACAGTAAGACATATATATTTACATAGTGTGTTCACCTCTCCGGCCTTCCGGATACTTTAGAATGAAGAATCAAGGTTAAAGACCAAACCAAAAGTAGTGGTTTTGCTAGCAAATTTATGAATCCAATTTTGATGTTCTTGCATTAAAAAAATAACCCAGATCCTGCTTGTTTTTGTTGGAATGTGAAAATGTTGACCGAAAGACTTAGCCGCTGTTATTCACACTTTTGCAGAAGGCAGAAGACTTTAAAATGATAATTAATGTTGAAAATAGTAGCACAAACATCTTATTTATTCATTTTTTTTAAAAAGCGTAGTTTAGTTCTTTTTAAAAAGGTTTCAGGTGAGCAACCCTAAATAAATGAATTTTAGTTGATTTTAATCTGCTCTTTCACGTTTAGATCCCTACCGCACATGAAGATATTGGGCATTCAGTTCTATTTTCCACAGGTTTATTGAGGGCCTACATATGCCATTCTCTGAGGTGGACTTTGGAGACTTGGGCTTGGCTCCTGACTTTGCCACTTGGAACTATATATTATGGGCTGAATTATGTCCCATTCACATGTTGAAGGTATGACCCCCATACCTCAGAATGTGCCTTTATTTAGAAATAGAGTCATTGCAGATCGAGTTATTTAAGATGAGGTCAGACTTGATTGGGGTGGGGCCCTAATCCAATATAGCTGTTTTCCTTATAAAAGGGGGAATTTGGACACGGACATGCACACAGAGAGAAAGAACACTGTGTGAAGACGAAGGCAGAGCTCGGGGTCATGCTCCTACAAGCCGAGGACCGCAAAGATGGTCAGCAAACCAGAAGCTCAGAGAGAGACATGGAACAGAGTCTCCCATACAGCCTTGGAAGGAACCAACCCTGCCAACACCTTGACCTTGGACTTCTAGCCTCCAGAACTATGAGACAAATATCTCTTGTTTTGGTCACCCAGTTTGTGGTATTTTGTTACAGCAGCCTTAGCAAACTAATACACTATATAATTTTGAGCTAGTTCCCTAATGTCAATAAATTTTGGTCCACTCACCTAGAGAAGAATGATAACTCACCTAGCCCTCTGGGTTATAGTGAGTTTAATAGTGCTCATCACGTTAGATGTTTGAATAACTTGTTATTTTTCCTCCCCTTACTTCTTCCCTGTAAGTTCAGTGAGGGCAGGAGCCATGGCTGTTGTCTTTTATTCTGTTCCCAGACTGCACAGTAGATGTTGGATCAATATTTGTTGAATGACAAAGCAAGCTATTTAATTAAATGGGGCACACAATATCTGGCGCACAATAATAATGGTGATTGTTTATTCTGTACCAGGTATGCAACTTCATCTTAATCCACACACGTTTTCAATTTAATCCTCCCAGCAACTCTGTGGGTTAGGTGCTATTTTATCGCCTTCATCTTATTGAAGAAGAAACTGAGACAAAAAGAGGTTAGGTAACTTACTGGCAAGCTGGGTTTGGAATTCAGGCAATCTGGTCTCAAATGCTAGTATCTTAACAACTACACTATGCTGCCTACTGGTGATTGCGACATATCTATAAATATTAGTTCACTGTCTTCTTTCTCCTGCATTTTTTTCTTAGCCATTATGATGGCTCTGAGTGTGTGGGATTGGCTAGGCTAAACTTCAGTTGTACCCAGAATTCCTTTTCTAGTATGTTTCTAGATAGAGTGGGCTATAAGAGATATTTTCTCATGAGAGTTGAATAGAAAAGAAGCAGCAGCCTTTGGTGACACACACACACACACACACACACACACACGCGCGCGCTTTCACTTATTCAATCAAGCCTAATCTAGATGTTACTATAAAGGCATTTTTCCTAATATTGGTAGTTTGTATCTTCTCTCTTTTCTTTATCAGACTGGGTCAAGGTTTATCAATTTTATCAATCTTCTCAAAAAGCCACCTGTTGGTTTCATCGATGATCTCTATTGATTTTCAGTTTACTTGCTCTGATTCCTGTTTCCTCCCTTCTGCTCACTTGAGTTTGCTCAGTTCCTTCTTAAGTTTGAAGCTTATATTATTGATCTGAGATCTTTTTTATTTTCTAATATAAGCATTTAATGTTATAAATTTCCTCTGTGAACTGCACCCCTCAAATTTTGATATGT
This sequence comes from Eidolon dupreanum, assembly GCA_028627145.1. Lineage (NCBI taxonomy): Eukaryota > Metazoa > Chordata > Mammalia > Chiroptera > Pteropodidae > Eidolon > Eidolon dupreanum. The sequence goes on along the minus strand of JAQQSQ010002366.1, from coordinate 3,242 downwards.
TTTCTTTCTCATCTTACTTTTTTTCTCATACCTCTTGTGAATTCTTTTAACCAAGATTATTTAGAAGAATGTTGTTTAAATATTAAAGTATTTAGTGATTTTTCTAGACATGTTTTTTATTATTGACTTTTAGTTTTAATCTGTTATCCTCAGAGAACAGATTTTATATGATATTAATTTTTAAAAAATTGTTGAGGCTTTTTTATGACTCAGAATATGGTTTATCTTGGCGAATGTTTCATAAGCATGTCAAGTGAATATGTGTTCAGCTGTTGCTGGTTAAAATGTTCTCCAAATGTCACCTAGGTCAGCTTGCTTAATCGTGTTGGTCACTCTAGTCTCATCGATTTTCTCTTTGTTCTATCAATTATTGAAAGAGGAGTGCCAGAATCTTCCATTATAGCTGTATGTTTATCTCTTGTTTTTGTCCAAGCATTTTATGCTCCATGTATTTTGAAGCTTCGTTAGGTAAGCACACAGGCAGAATCGTTGTCTTTTTGATGAACTGACCACTTTGTTACGCAAAGTCCTCCTGTCTCCCCAGTAATATTCCTTTTTTTTTCTTGAAATCCGATTTGTCGGATACTAACGTAACGACTTCTGCTTTATTTTGAGTAGTAATTTCACGGTATATGTATTTTTTCATTCTTTCACTTTTAACCAGTTTGTGTTTCCCTATTTTTGAAGTGGGTTTCTTACAGACAGCATGTAGTTGGGTCTCGCTTTTTAATCCAGTCCGATGATCTTAGCCCTTTAGTTGGGCTTCGGCTCCACCTGATCACTAAGAGGGTCTCTCTCTGTTGTCTTGCCCCTTCCCCAACCTTTCTTATGAGCGCCGGCTAGAGGCCAGTGGTAAAGAGCTTGTAAGCAAGTGCGACCACCCGTGTCTGGTGACCCTACCCATTCCAAACCAACACCCCCCACCGGCTTTTAAGAATATGTCTGAATTTTCGGTAATTTCTTTCTACCCACTTGTCTGGCAACCACCTCCTCCTTCCTTGCTCTGTCAAAGGTGAAACAATATTTGTATCCCACCTCTCCTCACGGGGCTTGTCACTCTTTGTAATTCAGTTTACTTGCTTGCCACGTGACCTCAACTCCTTGACGGGTTTAAGAAAAGTGGCGATTTTGTACATTTTCTGCCATTTTTCTCATAGCTGGGGGAGCTATGTTCTCTCGTGGCTTTCTGCATCCTACGTGGAAGCAGAAGGTCCCTGGAGGGTTCTGAGTAACTGAGTGGTAGGATCTGATTTACATTTTTAAAAGCTCCCTCTGGCCACGTTGAGAATACATTTTAGGGGGCCGAGAGTGGAAGTGGGGAGGCCATGGAGGTTGCCAGCAAGGCACTCAAGTCATGAGAGAATGGCAGCCTGGACTGGGCTGGTGCCAGAGGAGATGGAAGGATTTGGGACAATTTTAAATGTAAATTAAGAGGATTTCCTGGAGGACTGAATGGAAGGATGAGGGGGTGGGGAGGAATGAGGGAATTTGAGCAACGGAATGAATGGCAGTGCAACTTACTGACGGGAAAACAGAGCTCCCGGGAAGTCCAGAGTTCTAGGCTGGACGTGTGAAGTTCTAGATCAAGTGTGAGCATCAAGCCAGAAGTTGGATACTCAAGCCCGGGGCTCAGAGGAAAGTCCTGGTTTGATCATTTACCTATGAGAGTTAACAGTGTAGAAATGATATTTACAGTCCTGAGGCTGGAGGGGTTACCTAGTGAAAGGATGTAGAAAGAAAAGGTCACCCATTTGATGTAGGATGGAGGAGAAGGAGGGAGCTGTAGGGGGGAGAGAGAAGCAGTGGCCAAGGACACAGAGGGAAGACTTTATTGATCCCTCGAAGGAAGATTTTAACCGAGATTTAGTAGGAATTCGTGTCACAAAAACATCATATTTCATTCAAGGGAAACTTGAGATAACAACACTCTATTAACTCTTTTGATTATTAGATAAATAAGACTGTCAACTGCTTCAAGAATCTTGGGCCCAGGACCTTTCACTGATACCAGACATGTGTCTGCCCCTGCTTAGCGGTGGGGCAGCAGGTAGGCAAGAACCTCTCGCTTTCCAAGACCAGCTACAGAAAAAGTCTAATAGGTTCTTGAAAGAAACCTGCTCCAAATGCCCCAGGACCAGAACGAGCCCGTCTCCGGCAGCTCGGGACTGAGGTTTCGTGCGGTTGCACGTGGGGGCATTTTACTGAAAACGCAGGACGTCGTGCGGATGTGTGCCCGTGTCAGAGGCCTGATGCTCCTTTTTCGACATTTGCCTCCCGCTTCGTGCTCCCTGGCCCGGTGGGTCCTGGCTGCATCACAGGGATCCTTTCTTTGGTCTTTGCGTGTGTTATTGTGAAATCTACTGGCTCTCCAGAGGAGACACGCTCTGTTGGGCAAGAGAAATGTGGCTAAAGGAACATACTAAGGAGGCTGATTAGATGCTTTTATTGGTTGTGACCTTTCTACTTAACCCTGAGAATGTGCTGTTTTGGGTTTTAAAAATAAATCATAAATCTCACATTTCTTTCATTTGGCCTCTGAATCACATACAGACACCATGTAACAGGGTTTAGAAAAAAGTAAAGTATTAATGTGAGTCTGGATTTTTTTCAGGCACTTACGAACAACATTATGCCCTCTCAAACTGTCTGACTGAAAGGATGATGAGACAAGCTACGTGGCGGAGGGCGAGCTTTTGTCTGGGAGCACTGAGCACCATCGATTCCACCTCCACTTCCTAGCAATTCTAGAAGGCCACCGTTTCCACACGCACCTAGCAGACCTCTACCTGATCCAGGCACCTGTCAAGAAACATTTTAGACATGAATTCTGTTGCACTACAGGGCTCTGATCCGTTCCCAAGTGATCATTCTTTTTCCTCCCTAAGACACATAAATTTGAAATTCATCTTGATCTTTGTCCCTCCCCTTGGCACCTAGGATGTCGCTTTTTCAGATAATTCTCTTTAGTTAGTCTGGGCATCTCTGTCGTCTTGTGCCATCTTAATGACCTGAGTTCTCTCTGCTAACCCCAGGGAATGGGCCACCATACCTGCACGGGGGCAGGTGGCTGCCACACCAGCAATATCCCAAGATGGCCTTTCTTCTGCCCCCTCCATCCTCCCATCCCTGCTCAGTAAGGGGGGACACTGACGTGCCCCAGGAAAACAGCCTGCACCAGCCAGGAACACAGGTGCAGCACCTGTGACCACAGTGGGAGGCATTTTCCACTTTTCCTCGTCTAC
>JAQQSQ010002365.1:0-10964 GCA_028627145.1 Eidolon dupreanum | reverse complement strand
GTCAAATTCAAAGGCTATTTCTCCACATTTTCATTGATTCCCCCATTCCCCACATTCAAAACTATGGTGAGTTTATTTCAAAAGCCTCTTCCTCTCTCATCTTCTAGCACTTGTTAATCAGCTAATTTTCATTTTATTCTCCTGGCTGCTCCAGCATCTACTTTATCAATGTCTCCTGGGTCAACACCTTCTAATGGCTGAAAACCCCAGGGGGTCCTGAGTCTCCTTGCTGTTCTGCAGGGGTTTGGACAATGGGATCGGTTACCATAGATTCGGGGACTATCTGTGCCAACCAGATCCGCTTGCCTGCTTTTGTCTCCCCCTCTGTGAACCTCCCTGATTTCGGCAGAGCCCACCTTCATTTCACCGAGGGCCTCTGTGCTGTCTCCCAGTTATCTGGGCTATAAACTGAGTTACTCCATTCTAATCTTTCCTGGTTCTATTCTATGCACCCATCTGTTTCCTTCTTAAATTAAAAATCTTTCCTTTTATTGAATCTTATTTCCTCAGGGCCTTATTCTTTTGAGGGTCAAGGCAATTCCTCGCCAGGCTGGTAGGTATGCCAGTCCCAAGAGGGTAGCTATGGTCACTGTGCCCTACATGTTTAGTGCCCATCCCCTGCTCTGTCTTCTTGGTCCCTGGCCTCTTCTCCCACATTTCTCCTCCCAAAACTAACTGCTAATTTAGATTCACCTAGCATCGGGCCTGTACACTGATTTCATGTTGGCCCTCCTGGGTCCCCATACTTTCCTTATGGACTGGCTTCATTTGGCTGCCCACCACGGGGAGTCGCTCCAGTTCTAGCAAACACTCTGTTTCCTAATCACTGCTATACGTGGCTGACTGTTCTGATTGAGAAGTCTTTGATCATAATCTGAGAAATTAATTCAGGGCCATCCTCCTCCTCGCTTGTACCTTTTCCTCTCAGATCTTCTAGGATTCGCATGTCACAGCTTATACGAAGGTGGCGTGCAGCCTTTGTCAGTCAACTTTAATGCTGTTCCCCCTCCGAATCTATACCTGGCCTTACAATCATTCTAACTCAGTGTTCAAGGTGGCCACTAAAAGTTGGACGAAGTTGAGCAGAAATGCACGAGATATCTTTGACTTACACTGTCCACCTCCCAGGGATATTGGTGGCAACGTGAGTAGGACCTCGGGAATCTTAGCAGCTTGATTCTGAGGATATTTGTGAGCAGAAAGAGTCTTTGTCATTCCTCAGGCAGCCTGGATCTGGATATTCTACTTATCCACAGGGCTACTGACCCATCATTTAAATACTACTTTATTGACAGATTTTGTTCTGTTGGATTTAGAGTTTCTTCTAGTATCTTATTTTTTAAGTAAGTAAAGAGAATTCTGATGAAATTCTATATTATACACATTTAACTGAAAAATTCAAATACACATACTCTGTACAACCACCACTATTCTTGTTGTGCGCCCTCCGAATATACACTTTATCTATGTTTTTTTTTTTTTTTTTAATAATATGGCCCTGAAATGCAAGCCAAATGCTTTATTTGGAGTTCAAACAAAGATGCAGTTATCTATTCCAGTGATAGGGAAAAAATTGGCTTATTTAGACCTCCTAAAGGATGATATGGTATACCCCAAAACCGTGGATGCTGTTCTTTTAGAATCAGTTTAGAGATGTAAAGGGTAATTTGCCCACAAAAAATTTTTACCTAAGGCTGTCTTTAGAATCTAACCCCACTCTGCTGTGTTTTATTTATTTATTCAATAAATATTACACATCTACCACATGTCAATTCCTGAGTTAGTTACTGTGGACCTGAAGATGAATCAGATGCAGTCTTTGTCCTCAAGGAGTCTTCCTTCCGGAAAGAGGAAATGGACAGCAAACATGTGTGAAAGTAAAGTGTTATGCAAAGTATATATAGTGCCTGTTGGGGACACGGAGGATGTGGCCAGCTTTGTGTGACTGCTGGGAGGGTTGTGGTTAGAAAAATCTTCAGAGAGGAGGTGACTGCTGAGCTGTATCTTCAAGGATGATAATGGTTTCTTTAAGCAGGCTTCTGGAGAAGGACAGTCTAGGCAGGACAAACCTTATACAGAGCTCACCGACTGCAAGTAATCTCTTATGGCCAGTGGTGTAGGAGGTGCATGTGCGGGGAGTATGGAGAGCCGCTGTAAGCAGGAGACTGCACGGCGAGCGACTTGATATTCTCCACTGTCAGCAAGTGGGAGTCCTGACAGGGTGACAGCGGAGGGTGGGGTGTGACAAGAAGGGACTTTTATTTTAGAAAAATGTATCTAGCCCCGTGAGAAAAGATAGGAAGGGAGCACAAGGAGAAAGGAAGGTTTAGGAAGTTATTGTAATGATGCAGGGAGAGATTATGAGAAGCTAGGCTAAGAAAGCAGTAGTAGGAAAGGAAAATAAATGACAAATGAGAGCTACTGAGGATGCAGAATGGTGTGGGGGTAAAATGCCTGGGTGAGGGTGGGGATTCAGGAAGAGTAAAAACCAACTATAACTCCTAGGCGACGGGATCAGGGGTTGCTATAGACTGAATGTCTGTGTCCCCCCCAAATTCACATTAAAATCCTGACCCTCAGTGTGATGGCATTAGGAGGTGAGGCCTTTGGAGGTGACTAGATCATGGGAGTGGAGCCCTCGTGAATGGGATTAGTGCTCTTATAAAAGAGACCCCAGAGAGCTCTCTTGCCCCATCCATCACCCGAGGACACTGCAGGAAGACAGACTTCTGCGAGCCAGGAATTGGGTCCTCACCGGACAGCTGGTTTGCTGGTGCCTTGATCTTAGACCGCCCAGCCTCAGAAACTGTGTGAAACCCATTTCTGCTGTTTACCAGCCACCCATTTGTGGTGTTCTGTTACAGCAGCTTGGTGGACTGTCAGTGGCGAGTCATCATTAAACGTAGACTACACTTCACTTTGTAGAAACGTCTTAAAAAGTCGCTTTCAGAGAAAATTTGATAAGCAAAATTTTTAAAAATTAGGGCTTTTATTCATCCAATCTAACAAATACTGGCATTTTATTTTAGGTGCTTAACACTTTGAAAAATGCAAAGTTGAAGGTTTAGAATCTCATTGTGGAAACAAAGCATATATACATAAGATTCTAAGATTGTGAAATGAGGCAGTATGGGATCAATTATTAAAATGCAATGTTTATTAAAATATTTTTTAAAATATTGCTCTATACAATGAAAGAGCTATTTAACATCATTTAAAAAATAGCAACTGTAAGGAAAAAAAAAAGCCGACCCATTGTAAATGCCCAGGAAGTATTAAGTCATAATAATAACACTAAAGGAATAATGGGCTTGTATTATCTTACAGACTAAAACAATTTTTGTGCTGGAAGGGATAGTAAAGCTCATTTGAGTCCAGTGATTTTCAACTATAGAAATCCAGGGAAGGAGAAGTGGTTATGATTTCTCACATGAGTGTTTAAATGGAAATTGAAGTTCCAGGATGTGTTAGTGGCTTTTATCTAAATAGTAGGGCCTAAACAAGGCCTCAACAAATAAAAATGTAGGACAAACTTTACATGAAGCTATGGAAACAGAACGGACTCTTTTGCTTAAAATAGAACACCTATATTTAGGAGCTTTCAGTCTGCCCTGACCTTGACGTGTAAGTCAACACAGTCATTTTGAGTCTGATGATAAGTTCCATCCTCTACCTTTTGTCTCTAAACCATTCGATGGGTTTAACTGCTCTTTCACAGCAGAATGAAGATCGACTACAAACAGTGTGTTTCTGCCTAAAGATTTTAAAACATCAGTCTCTCTGTCTCCCTGGTCAGCAATGCTTTTGCGAGTGTGCACTGCTGGTAGCCTGCAATAATGCTGTGTATGACTGTTTCTCTGATTAAGGAGTGTGCCAGTGTCGTGCTCTGGTCTGGTCTTAGGAGATTCCTGGTCAAAGGTCGAGCCTGCCACTTTCTAGCTGAGTGACTTATGAAAAGCTCCAGCCTCTCCCTGGGCTTCTATTTCATAATTTGTCGTATGAAATGATCAGGCCAGGATGGCGGTTTTTCAACCCTGACTGTACTGTAGAGTCAACTGGAGAACTTTTAGAAAATATCATGGCAGGCCCCATTTTCAGAGATCTTATTTAATTGGTCCGCGTTGGGCCCCTAATATTGTGTGTATTTTTTTTTTTAAGCTCCTGGGTTGATTATACAGTGTATTCAAGGTTTCAAGGTTGAGACGACTCAAGCAGAAAGATCTCTAAAGGGCCTTAACAGCTTGAAAAAATTTCATTCTGTGAAACGATGTTAAGACCAGGTTACTTGGTATTAAGCAACGTCAGAGACCGCCTTTCATAAAAAGAATGCAAAATTACAAACATAAAATTAGATATGAAAGAGGATATTTATTTAGGAAGGAAAATAAATCAAAACAAATTATACTTTTTAAAAAGCTGATACTACCACAGATATAAAAAAAAAAATCCAGGAAAATAAGATATGTTTATTAACTACCAGACACACATCGTTGGTACTTTTTTCCTACATTTCTTGACCGAGTACTCTGATTGCTTCTTCATTTGGCAACAATTTTGTAATAATTTCTATAGAGAGAATAAAAAGAAAATGGTCTTTGGCAACTGACTGACTCGTTTTTGTTCTGAATAGTTTAGAAAAATTTGTTTCAGCTTCACAATTTATTATCGGTAATGTTATGTTAGTTTTAGGATTGATGTCAAATTTGGGAAAATTTCGACCGAGATTTCATCATAAGCGAGCTGTAAGACTTGGCAGGGTTTTCTGGCTTGGTACGTGCGATGTTTCATTCTGTGTGCCAACTTGACTGGGACATGGGGTGCCCAGACATTTGGCGAAGCGTTATTCTGGGTGTGTCTGTGAGGCTGTTTGTGGATGAGATTAATGTTTGAGTTGGTTGACTGAATGAAGGAAGTTGCTCACCCCAGTGTGGGTGGGACTTAGTCCATCAACTGAAGACTTGAATAGAACAAAAAGTTAGAGGGAATTCTGTCTGCCTGACCATCTGAGCTGGGATAGGAGTCTTTTCCTGCCTTTGGACCGAACTAAGAGTTGGCTCTTCTTGGTTCTCGAGCCTGCTGGCTCTCAGACTAGGTCTTATTCCTTCAGCTCTCCTGGGTCTCAGGCTTTCTGACTAAGCATTTTGGGACTTCTCAGCCTCTGGAACTGCATGAGCCAATTCCTTGTAATATCTATCTGCCTGTCTGTCTGCCTGCCTGTTTGTCGGTCTGTCTGTCCGTCCATCCATCTACCTATCTATCTCCTATTAGTTCTGTTTCTCTGGAGAACCCTACTAAAACAGTACACTCCAACTTTATTTCTTACCCCCTGTCTGGAAGCTGGCAGGCACAATGTCACAGTGTAACCTCTGGCACTACAACCTGATTCTGAGTGATTGGATTTAGTGTGTTTTATGTATTTCCGGGATGCCATTCCTACTCTCAGACAGCCGGTCGCAGTCCAGTTGTGCATGGATGTAACTGTGAATCAGAAAACTCTACAAACGAAATAATTCCCTAGTCCCATTTCCCTTTGGTTGGATTCCACGCATGTCCGTGGCAATTCCAGTGCCAATAGATAGAAGAGGAAGTTGCATTGGAAAGAGACCGAGGTCTTCATGGATTACAGCTAAAACACCTCGCTTTTGCAAATTTTATAAAAATACATGAACATGTGAACACATGTATAGGGACTCTCCAGGATATGGGTAGGAGTCATGGGAATGAGAGGCGCTGAGGCTTCACTTTGTTAGATTTGTGGTACACCTGGCTGAGGCCTGTCGTTTTGTGAGGTGATGGTGCCCTGGTATTTATTGAGAAGCTACAATGGGGAGGAGCATTGTGAGTTCAGCGTAACCCTGTCATTAGGTGTTTAGTGGGAGCTGAAGAGTTTAAAACATGAAGTGGCATCGCGTTACTGAAGGTGAATGAAATGACTGAGATGACTCTTGTAGTCTTCAGTCATGAGCTGTGGCTCTTTGATTCATGTCCATCGTTGTGGCTCCTTGATTCGTGTCCATCGTGGTCCTTGCTGTGATTTGACACCCTGGCGGAGTGCATGCATTGTCATTTATAAATAAAATCACATTTGCAAAATGGTTCCTAAATCACCCAAAGTAGTGTGTTTTAAATAATCTTTATTTCCTGATTTCCCCCTCCCCCAATATAAAGCTGATGGGCTCCTACAAGAATGAAATTGTGCACACATTGGAAAAACTGAAATTGCTTACCTATGCATCTGTAAAAAGAATTCCATCACCCGAAAGGAGAGCTGAGATTGAACTCTGAGTAAAGTTTTGGATCTTGTCCAGAATTTTGTATCGGCAGAACAAAATCGCACAAGCTCTAAATACTGTCTAAGAATTTGCAGTGAAACATATAAGTTCCAATTTGATTTTAGCTCATTAGAATCTTAAAAAGAGGCCAATTCAATCAATGGAAAAAAGGCAATATGATTTTTTGAAGTATGTTTGTTTTGGGAGAGGTGTTCATCTGGGTATTGAGTCATCGCGGTCTTGTTGTTTGCAAGACCCATTAATGAGAGGCTTCTTTGGAAAGGTTGGTGGTTGTGAGAACATGCTGGCAGGAAGTCAAATGGTGATGAGCTTTGCTCGTCGTCAGGTGTTTTGGCAATCTTCCCTGGGGGAAGCTGGAGGGTCGCCCCGGTGAGGAGCATCTGTCACTAATAGGATTTGGATTCAAGAGCAAACATTTCAGAATGTCTTTATCCTGATGAGTGTGGTCCTTTTAAGGTAGGATCTGTGGGAAGCTAAATGTCACTTTCCATATTGCCACTGTTGCCCTAACTTTTTATGGAATCTTTTGGGCAAAGCTTCACATCTTATGGTACAATCTTTTGATTACTTTCAGTGGTTAAAACTATCAGAATTTGGGGTCAGATTATATTCTTTGGAGACTAAACAGATTTTCCAAGCCAATAATGCAAATCAAATGTCTGATCAAAGCCACTAAGTGTTTTTCTGTCAAAGCAGAGTGTAACTATAAAAACCGAAATACAGTTTTCTCTTAGGGCCAACAACTAGTTCCGAAGGCAATTTCGTGGCGGATACAGTGGACAGCCTCACCCTTCTTGCGTACTTTCCAGTACAGAACGGGGTGGGAAACTGTGATCAGTATCTCTTGGATCCTTTTGTAGGTTGCAGCCCGGATGTGGTGGTTCTGCCGAACAGGGATGTTGGCAAGGGACGTGGAGGAAGGGGTGAACCGTGGGAGCAGTAGTCTGGCAGAATATGAGTGCTCTTGCAGGGGACCAGGGTGGAGGCATTTCGTTCCTCTGGGGAAGTTCTGATCCCTAATGTTAGAGGCGCCCCGTAACTTGAGGGGGCAGCGCTGGAGTCCTGTCGGCCTTCTTCCAGGTATTGTTTGTGGCTGTGTAGTGCCCAAGCCTACTTTCTCAACTCTCCCGGAGATTCCATAAGCTGGCCACTACTCTCTAATAAATTCCTTACCACTTAAACTAGCAACAGTGGATTTAATCGTCTGACTAATACAGACTCCAAGTGAGCAATGGAAGCTCAACGACTTGAAAACCTAAAGCTCATTAAAAAAATAAATTTAGTATTGGTTTAATGTTTTCCTAGTTTTAGAGTTCAATTTCACATGTGGAGAACTCTGTAGGCCTCAGGAACCATTGAAAGAAAGGTTTTGTCCTACTTTAGGAGAGTCGATTTTTATTCTACACGACTGATACCAAGTGCTTGGAAACGGGGCTCCGACAGAGTTTCCTGGTGGTGGACAGATGGCAGTTTGCATCCCCGATAACTCGGTTTGTATAAGTCGCTTTATGTGTGTCTATTATATTTTCTCCATATAATTCACAAGGACCCCCAAAATGGTTTCTATTATTTTGTTTTCTTATTTAGTATTTGTATGTAATGACTATAAATAACAGGTCTTCAGTGACTACTGCTCGACTGCCTGACGGTTAGGCGTGGGCTCCTTTGGAGGACTCCGAGGGCAGCCTCTGACCCAGCAGCTACACGTAGGCCATTCCCACTGAAGAGAGACTCGACTCTTCGTTCTCGTGGGCTGATCATCCATATCTGAAACCACCACGCCTGAGCTGGAAGACTTTGGAACTCATCTTGTCCAACTCTGTGTATGAATTCTTTCTACCATGTCCTGATCGCATGGAGTGTATTAGTTTGCTAGGGCTGCTGCGACAAAGGACCTCAAACCGAATGACGTGAAGAGCGGACATTTATTGTCTCACAGTTCTGGAGCCTAGAAGTGAATTGAGGGCTCGGCGGGTCTGGTTCCGTCTGAGGGCTGTGAGGGAAGGCTCTGTTCTGGGCCTCTCTCCTTGTGTCTGGTCGTTCATGGCTTGTGGCAGCAACTCCATTCTTCACATGGAGTGTCCGCCGTGTGTGAAGAAATTTCCCCTTTTTATAAGGACATCAGTCATATTGAATTAGGGCCCACCCTGAGGACCTCATTTTAACTTGTTTAACTCTATAAAGACCCTATTTCCAGTTAAGGTCACTTTCTGAGGTCCTGGGTTTTAGGACTTCAAAATATCTTTTTTGGGAAGGGACACAATTCAACCCATAACCTTTAGTTAGGATTCTTTTGGTTGCAAGTGACAGAAACTAAATTTAAATCTCTGTAGTAATGGGACTTTTTTTTTGCCTCTCACAAAAGGGAAGGACAGAATGCACCATGGGATAACTCGGGGGGAGACTCAGGGGTTCTGTCAGCACGATCTTTCTCTCTCCATCCCTCCTCGCTGTGCACGGCCTCATTCCCCATCACACGGGCTGGAATTTTCCATGGGGCATGGAACATGGCATCAGGCGGTGCCAGGCCGTCATCATTCCAGCTTGGTGATATAAAAGGAAACATGGTTTTCTCTCTCATCTTCAATTTCTACAAGCCCAGGGAAAAATTCTGGTTGCTCTGCTGGAACCAGGCCTACGCTCATAGCGATCACGGTGGCCAGGAGACTGATTATTGCACCCGTGACTGCCCTCTGGCCCTTGGCCAGGTATGCGCCTGGATGGGGAAGTGGAAGAGGGCTGGCGGGGAGAATGGTGGGCAGAGGTAACCACCTGCCACGGGAGGGGCTGAACCTGCCGCATAACGCCACACACGTCCATTGGTCTGTGAATTTTTGGCTTAATAATCCCTGAGATCTTTCCAATTTAAACTCATCTGATCCCATGTCATAAGTCACCGTGGTCCAATACCTGGTCTTTACTTACTTGTTGGAACCCAAGGTCAGGGTTTTGACTGTACTAGTCTAAAGGCTCTGGGATTGGTCTTTCTACATATGGTTTTTCTTCCACTCCAATCCCGGCCACCACGTCCTGAGAAATTAATCTTCATAACGTTCTGCTTAATTTTGTCACCACTCTGCTTAGCAGCCTTTGATGATTCTATAGAGTCTATACTTCTGGCTGGAGGTGACCAGCTTTCTTACTTTACTTCTTGTGTGTCCCCTTCACCTGCTCCAAATTTCTCAGCAACTCCGCTACCCCTGAGACATCCTGTCCAAGAGCGTTTCTGTTTCAGTCTGCCTCTGCCTCGCTGCTGTCTCAGAGGCCACCAGTCCCACCAACATGTGAAAATCTTCTCTCTTTTCAGGGTTCAACTCAGATCCTTCCCCATTATACAGTCTTTCCCTCCATGGGCAGAAATCAGGATCTGAGTCTTTAAATTGCAAGAGACTGATAAGATTCTGTCTTGGTAGCATATGAGGGAGCTACTTTTATTAGTTTTTCAATAGCTTAAATTATTTTGCTCATTCTCAGTTTTGCTTTTTGGTTACATGTGTGAAAGGTATTAATAAAAAGACATTTTTTAAGTCTAGTATAATTTTTCCCCCAGGGCTTCAGGCTTTTGTTCCTAAAGGTATATTTTCTTTAGGGAAGGTGGAAGAAGGATGAATGAATGCAGCACAGAGAGAAGACGCATATATTCATTGACCTATAAACCTCTTATTTCTCTTTGGAGCACGTTTCAGTTCTTCCTCCAGAGTTTAAAATTTATTCTGGGTCCAAAATGAACTAATTTTCACAATAGTTCTTTTCTATTTGAAAAATCACATTTTTCCCCCCTTTTGGCATGAGATTTCACAGACAAACCCAACATAAAAAAAGGAAAAGACTGCGTGCGAGGTGTAGATGTCGCGTTTCCACCGTCTACATGCCTGTTTCCCGGTCATTCCCCAGTTTAGCCAAACTAAATTTAGATCCCAACAGCTCCGTTTGCAAAAGGGAATGGCATGAGACAAGTCATTTGTCACTTAATCCCATTCCTTGATGACAGGTTTTGCAGCCCCCAAATGGAACACTAAATCCTTTAAAATCACTTCCTTGATGGCCCAAGTGCTACATTCTACTTGTGTTGGGTCATTTCGTATTCATTAGTTACAACAAAAGAAATAGAGCAATTGTCAGTTGAGCACAGATGTCCAAAGGGAATGGAGCATAAAACTCAAGCCAAAAATATAGGCTTCTGTACCCACAAGCCGGAGACAATAGTGGTGATAACTAAAAATGATATAGCAGTTCACCTTGGATTTTTGGAGTATTTTTGCAATCAGATAATTATCAAAAATGTCATCAACAACAAAAGAGACTAGAGAAAAGAGAAGCGAATTTGAGAGAATTTTGTAAAGAGCTTTTTCAGAGTGTCTTTATATTAAGGAAAGGATGTCTGAGCTCTGGACTCCAGATCAGTCCACGTAGCTTCCTACCTGTCCGTGATTTTGTTAAAAGAATTCTACTGTGTGGTGTTTGTGATTTGGGATCTCAGGAAGCCAGGTATGATTTTGTCTCACTTTTCCAACACTGGTTCTGAGGGAAGGAGGCCAGAATTACTCACCATGACGCACCAGCCAGTTATCTCTCAGCCTAGGGCGGGGGGTGGGCAGCAGCATCTTGAGGGATGACGTTTGTGGTGAGCTTGTTCTGTGATGCCGAAGCTCCCTAGTAAAGGGAAGGAAT
>JAQQSQ010002364.1:0-10964 GCA_028627145.1 Eidolon dupreanum | reverse complement strand
TCTCTCTCTCTCTCTCTCTCTCCCCCTCTCGCCCTGAGCAGAAGGAAGGCAGCAGGGATGACAGAGAACGAAGTCCTCAACGGGACCTGCCCGACCTGGGGCCTCACTCTCCCCATCTGAAAGCTGCCAGTGCGGACCCAATGTCCTGCTTCAGGCTGTCATTCTCTATGCATTTTATTCACTTTGCTTTTGAGCTCAGTCAGCAAATTGTCACCCCCCCTCCCATCTGCTTTGTTTTGAGAAGCCTTCTTTGCCTGGTGAATGCAATTTTCGAGTTTCTCCCTTCCATTATACATTTTTTTTAACGATCTGGTCTTTCAAAGTAGCCTTCTATTTTTACTTTTCCTTTGGCAAGATAATTTGGAGCCCTTTTCTCACCGCCCATGTCAATTTCCTTTGTTAATTTCCAAGCCTCTGCTTTCTGAGAGGGCCTCACCTCTTAGCACTTAATTGATTTTTTCTATCACATAATTCCATGGTTTCATCGATAAGCAATTTTAGACCCACCGTCAATTTCTACTTTTTATACCACATGATCAGCTCAGAGATGAAGACGGGGTTAGACACAAGATGAGCTCTCATTATTCACATATGTCAATTTTCCCCCTGCCCCCTTCATGGAGGCGAGACTCTCTGTTCTCCCTTATAATTACTCTCCATTTTATCAACAGTCTCCTGACTTCGTTCCTGTTGGGTAAAAGTGTAAATTAGCACACGTCTCCTGCTTCAGATGTTATGTTAAGTTTCGGGATTCTTCGTGGGGACGCACCTCCCCCACACCACGACCTCCACGAATCTGGGCCAGGGGGCCAGGGCGATTTTGTTCGCGTGAGTAGGATTTTCGTCTGGCTCCGATGAGGCTTCGTCCGGCTGCTTCTCTCCACGCAGGGCCAGAGCCAGAAGGTGGGCTCGGTGGGGGCGGTGGCGGAAGTGGGAGCAGTGGCCGCCCAGGGCGACCGGCGGATGCGGGGGACATCGCAGGACCTGGGGAGACTCCACACAGTCAGACCTGCGCTCTGGGGCCTTGCGTTCAGCCGCTGTCTTAGACGCAGCCGAGACCCCGTGGACCTGCTACGCTTCCTACCACCTGGAGGAGAAATCTGTCAGAAACGTTCCGGTTTTCAGCAGGTATCGACCGCCCCGCCTCTGCCTCTCCACGGAGGGATCAGTTACCGCCTGAACCCCGTGAACTGCCAGCGAGGCAGACGCACAGACACCTGCCCATGATCCTACCTGGGGGCGGCAGAGGGATGTAGTCGCAAAGACGATGATTCCTACTGCGGATGGAACGGGAGCATGTCCCACCTGTTGCGTCTGTTTCTGAGCCCACAGGATGCCACTCAGGAGCTGCGTCCCAGCTCTTACCAAACCCCCACGGTCCCTCTCATCCTGAGAGTGGGCAGGAGCACCCACAGCCCTCCGAGCCACCCTCTCCGATGCTCTCACAGCCACCTGTGATGTCCCAGGCACGAGAATGGCTTCTTTTGGCCTGCCTTTGTCTCCACCGTTTTGCAAGATGAGCCACCAGTCTGCGTTGAAAATCGGATGCACCAAAAGCATCACCATGCTCTCCACATGGAGATCGGTGAGCACAGGGGGGTGACCTTACAAGGTGATCCCTTTAGAAGGACTCTCAGAGAAAATATCCATCTGCTCCCAGGACCAGAAACAGCCGTGTGCCCCCCACCCCACCCATGGGGTTGGCCCATGTCATTGTCATCTCACTCACGTGGAGTGACCATGTTTCTCTCTTCCCCTTGGCTGCTTGGAGGCTCAGCAAATAGGACTTCGGGACAGGCATTTGGCGAGCCCAGCCTCAGGTCTGCTCCATCTGCAGCCCCTGACAATGTCTTCTCCTTGCTTCTCCCTCTTCACCTACTTCTCATTTCATTCATTCATTCATTCATTCATGCCCTTAACTGAGCACAACCTCATGCCAGTCCCTGTGCGAGGCGCTAGGCTCAGCGAGGCAGTGCTTAGGGAGGTTGTAATCTGGTGGTGTTTAAGAGTCAATGACAAGCAAGGGCGGGGAGGGAGCACAACGAAGGGCTTTTTGAGGAGGTGACGTTTTAGCTGAGTGCTGATTAACGAGAGGCGCCTGCTGTGGCACGGGGATGGCAAAACCTACAGCCAGAAGGACCTCAGATGTCCTCCCCAATGGGCAAGGCCTGGGGGGCTGGAGCCGGGGAGAGGGGAGGACAGAGGCGTCAGCAGGCACCTTGCAGGCTCTGCCACTGCCTTTGTGTTTTGGGTGGCCTCCTTCACACCCTTTCTGAAACCCTCCTCTGTGGTGAGGAAATGAATCAGCAAGTTCATGTACAAATGTATCTACGTCCAACAACTCTGTGCCTTTTGATCTGCCATCGGCAGTTTGTCTACCGTGATTGTGTAGCGTGTGTGTGCACGCACAGAAAATGACAACCTCTCCACGTTCACCACAACAGAACGGGAACCCCAGCGATAGTTTCCCGGGACACTATGGGGATTACGAGGGCCTGCCCCTCAGAAGGGCTCCCCACGCGTCAGCTCGCGTTACCGATGTCAACACAGCCGACACGTGGGACTGGTGGGGGCTCCTGACATGATTAGTTACATGAGGCGTGACAGCGGATGGATCTGCAGACGCTCGGCAGGACACGCATTATCTAATAAGAATCTGGAACCTCTTTAAAGTTCGCGAAGTGTCTCCCCCGCTATCCTCTCGATTGATCGGAGATGACCTCAGCTTACAGGAACCCTCCTTACTGCAAACCGCCATCTGCACGTGGTTTGTCCCCACCTTGGGCTTGGCAGAGGGTTCACGTGCAATGGCCAAGGGAGGTGGCCGAGGGCGCCCAGACGCTGGGACTCAGACAGGAATGCTGGTGAAGCTGGGCCACGGGGATCAGACCACTGTCTCCAGGCCTCTTTTGTGGGCGGGTGGAGGATCGTGAAAGTACTGTGCTCTGTAGAGCTGGGCAGGAAAGGGGATCTCACGGAATGGGATCTCCTCTGGGACAATGAAGGACTTCCTGTCACCTGGCTGTAACCTAAGAAGTGGACTCGGGCAGCCGGGCCGGGCAGTGAGCTCCGGGTCTCAGAGTGTGCAGCCAGACCGTGATCCTGGGGCCCCTGGCCTTGGATGAGGATCCAGGGCCTGAGCATTCGCAGCCAGGGCCTGCCAGGCTGCGAGCCCTGTGGGCCAGCGTCTCTGCGTAGTCCGGCAAAGCCCCTCCCCCTCCTGGGCCTCAGTTTCCCTTTCTGAAGAAGTATGGGGAGGAAGCGAGGTGGCCCCCGAGACCGCTTCAGACTCTCTAATGCTCGAGTTCCACAGAGCGATGGGGCTGTCACGTGCACGGTGCTCAAGGACGAGCTTGGGGCCATGGACAGAGTGGCTCTGGCTGCGCCCGCCGCCCCCGGCCACGCACGTGCTGGACGCGGACTGGAGAGCAGGCTGGCCTGTGCCTCCCCGGGGCGCGGGGCCAGGCCGGGACCGGAGGCGGCCGTCGCCTCGCCGCGTTGCGTCCCCCGCGTCGGCGGCGAGCTGACCGCAGGACAGTATCTGTGGCGCAGGCGCAGTAGACGTGACTTCGGCCGTCTGGGGCCGCCCTCCTGCCGCGCTGTCCGTCGCCGCAGTGGCCGCCGGCCCAGCGCCGGGAGCAAGTTCTGGATTCGGCGGAAGCGGGTCCCTCGCTTAGCGGAGCGCTCCTCTCCTGTGCCCCCTTCTCCGCAGGTCACCGCACAGAGGCCAGCGAGGGACAGCAGAGAACGCGTCTCACTCCCTCCTCACCGCCCGGGTGGGCGGAGGAGGGGGCCTCCAGGCGACGAGGCAGGGACTCGGGGGGCAAAGTGACGTCCCCAGGGTCACACAGGAGTCGTTATGGAGCCCTGGGCCTGAACCAAGATCCCCTGCCGCCTGCGTCAGTGTCCCCGGCTCTCGGAGAAATGACCGCACACTGCGGGGCTTAAAACAACAGGAGCGTGTTCGCCCGTGGTTCTAGAGGCCGGAAGTCAGAAATCGGGGTGTCGGCAGGGTCACCCCCCTCCAGGGGCTCGCGAGGACGTGGCTTCCTGCCTCGTCCGGCTCCTGGGACGCCAGCATCCCTTGGGTTGTGGCCACATCACTCTGGCCTCTGCCTCCGTCTTCACATGGTTGCCTCCTCTGTCTGATCTCCTTGTCTGCACCTTACAGGGACACCGTTGCTGGACTGAGTGTGGACCCAGGATGACCCCATCTCAGGACTTTTTGTCGCATCAGTAAGGACTCTATTTACAAATAAGGTCACGTTCGTTCCCAGGTCTGGGAGTTGGGACGAGGACACATCAACCCGCCACGCTCCCCAAGCCTGCATTCCTGTTGGAACCCACCATGGGGGAGAGGGACAGCATGCAGGGTCAGGGGAAGGCTACCGTGAGCCGGCTGCGGACCAGGGAGCGGGCCATGCTCCTTTCTCAGACCCCGGCCCCTGCCCCTCCCGCCCCCCGGGGCAGCTGCCGGGCCCCAGCGTTTGGCCCGGGAGAGAACCTGGGAAGGGCGTGTGAAGGGGCCAATCCCAGGGTTGGGATGTGGTTTTCGTGATGAACGGAAGAGCAGAGCAGAGCATGACAGTGACCCAGCCTCCCACCTCTCCGCCTGTGACTCCTGCAGGCTTGTTCCACCTACATGCCAGCCAGGATGCTGCCTGCCCAGGCCGAGCGGGGCCCACACAGGGCTTGGGGTACACGCGGCAGGCATATCCTCAAATCTGTAGTCACAGGGCTGCTGTCTGCACCGAGGCCGCGTCCACGCCTGGATGCTGACCAGCCTTGCGGCTCGTTGGAGGCTCAGGGGCCCAGCCTGAGAAGCTTCAGAAGAAGATATGAAGTAACGGCAAGGGTGTGGTGTCCACACGTGAGAGATGGTCCTTGTCCCAGGACAGGGGCCCCAGGTTGGGGAGGGACAGCCCTGCCAGAGCCCCAGCTCCGTGAGTCCTCTGTGTCATTCCTCTGTGTCATTATTGTCCTCCCTCAGGGCCAGCTGGCAGAAGCAGCTGTTCTATGTGGTGGGAAGACAGTGAAGACGGTCATTCTTCAAGGAAGACTCGGGATCTGCAGGATTTAACATGCCCTGCACAGGAAGCCCCAGCGCCTCGCCAGAGAGAAGTCTCCAGACCCCCTCTTCACGGGGGCGGGGTCTGGATGTTGGCTTCTAGAGGATTCAGAGGCCTGGGCTGGAGGTGGGTGACAAGTCATCAGGAAGCTAGGGCTGTTTTATTGTTTGTTTGTTTTGTGGGATTCTTTAGGATTAAATTTTTGAGGACTAAAAAAACAGATGTGATGTAGACAGAAAAGCGCGTAAATCTTAAGTGCAGCTGGAGGAATTTTACTTCTGCAGACGCTCAGGAAACTTCTGTCCAACCACAGGACGTTCTAATGCCCGAGGAGGCTCCGCCCCTCCCAGACAACAGGTGACAGGAAACCGCCTGGCTTTGAGCCAGTATAAATGGCCACGTCCAGGATGTCCCTTCTGTGTCGGCTTCTATAGCTCAACAGCGGATGCAGGAGGTTCATCGATGTTGCTACCTGTCGTAGCTGAGTCTTCTTCCTTGCTGCGTAGTATGCCTTGGGTGATGATGACATGATATTTTTGCCCACGTGATGGTTGGTGGCCATGTGGCAGGTCTCTCCTGAGCCCTCCACGTCCCTCAGGCTGTGAACCAGGGTGCTCCCCACCCCCTGCAGGGACACCCACCGGCCGGAGCACACCGAGGAGAGCAGATGCTCACGGAGCCAGAGACGCACGGTGTCAGCGTGGAGTGGAATCGAACTCACCCGCTGGCTCCCCACCCAGACTGAGAAGCCTCCCCCCAGCAAATCGGGGTGTGAGAACCCCAGGTGGAGGTGAAGGTGCTGACCAATGGGGCATCCTGGAGCCCCCGGGGAGTAGAACCAGCCCTCGCTCTGTGCTGGGTCCACACCCAAAGCCCAGCCCTAGGACTGCCTCCCACAGGCTCCTCCAGGGTGTCAGAGACAAAGGCCCTGGGATTCGCACGCCATCCCCTCCCGTTACAGAAAGTAAGGTTTCTGGACTGCACCTGTCGCTGGAGAGGGAGGGAAGTGCTTTGTGTCCAGGGCCCAGCTCCCTGAGCCGGAACTCATGGACACAGCACGCATCCCACTTAGGGGCCAAGGGCAAGCAAGCTCTTTCCTCCCTGAATCTCGGTTTCTCTACCTGGAAAATGGGTATGGTTCTGGGGACAAATTAAACAACATGCCGATTTAAAGGGCTTAGCACAGGGCGCCCCGTGAGAGCTTCCTGTGTGGTCCTTCCTGAATTTCACTCAGAGTAGCATATTTTTTCTCTAAGGGACCTCCCCGGCAATATTTTGCTCTCTACTTCTTTTCCCCCAATTCTAGGGAAAGTAGAAATAATTGACCCAGTTATTGCACCGCAAATAAAAACAATTTTGAGTTCAAATTCAGTGCTCCCAACTATCCCAACTCCTCCCCAGTCCCAGGAGCTAAGATGTGGCCTCTTTTCCTGTGGACCCCAGTAAAGGGCTGGGGGCCTGCAGGGGGGCAGGCCTCGCTGGGAGGCCACCCAGCTCTCTAGCCCTTGGAGCCCCCGCCCCTGGCTGCTCACCCATAACAAGGCCTCCGCACCCCTGTCCAAGGTCGTGCCCTGGGGACATCGTGCTGATTACTTAGCTGCCGGAAAGGGTGTCCTCCCTAGGGTGGCAGGGTGGCCTGCGGGGAGTGCATACAGGTCAACAGAGGGAACGTTCATGAACTTCAGAAACCGTGGTTTTAGAGACAGATTCGGATTCTGAAGGAGAACACACTAACGAGACCTCGTGGCTGGCCAAGGCCCCTCGCTGGCCTCTCGGGCCAGGCCTTGAATAAGCAGGCCGCACAGCTGGGGGCATCCAGGGTTCTCAAGGAGCCTGGACGCTCCAGGGCCCAGGATTTGGTTTCTGCCCACGAACAATTTAATGAGGGTTTTCAGAAAGGCCATACGGCCCTGGGGTGAATGGCTGAGTTCAAAAAATAGTCTCAGCTGGCACTTGGGCAGGAGAGGTTTAAAAATAAAAACAGCCTTCAGAGAAGGATGCCCAGTCCTGCCTGAAGCATTCTCATGCCGTTGCCCTGGGACCCGTTTCCCAGGGAGATCCTCTGAGCGCTCGGGCCGCGCGAGGGTGCAGCCAGGCGGGACCTGGGGTGGCAGATGGAGCCTCAGGTGAGCACCCGTCCGTCTGTGCCCCTCCCATGACAGCGGGAGGTCCCATGCTCAGCCGGAATCTCTCCACAAGAATTTCTAGCCCGGCTGGGGCCAGAGTGAGAATGACGTCAGTTCTCACCCCTCCCCTGCAGGAGCCACCCCCCGCCCCCCCGTCCCCACCCCCGCACCTGCCTGGCCACAGCCTCCCAAGCTCCATGTGGGAAAAGCCCCCTCTGGGAGCCCTTAACCCTGGGCAGCAAGACTGGTTCCGGAAGGAACGTCCTAAGTGAAGAGATTGTCTTGGACTCTCGGTGGCATTAAAGAAAGATTTTTGCGCCAGATCGGTTAAAAACGGCAAGGAAGACTTTATTCAAGGCTGTTGCAATGGGGGCGAGAGAGTGAACCCCGAGTGTGGCAAAGACAACTGGGAGTTTTCAGCCAAGGAGCAGAGCAAGGGGTCAGCGGGTGGGAAATTACTGAGAGGAGCCTGATCAGATGTGACACTAAACTGACTGAGCGGGGAGTCTGCTAAAACCGGGCTGGGCAGGCCGGGGGCGGGGCGCAGGCCGAGGGCGGGGCGCAGGCGAGGGCGGGGCGCAGGCCGGGGGCGGGGCGCAGGCCGGGGGCGGGGCGCAGGCGAGGTCCAGATGCCTGGGCGAGAAGAGGACTTAGAGGAGCCTGACTGCGGTCCGGTCAGGAGGGCCCCTTGTCACTCGCAGAGGGGGATCCCTCCCTCTGGTCCTGCCTCCTTCCCGGACACCAGGCTCTGGGATTCACTGGCCCTGGGGCCAATTGCATTCTTGGCTCCTCCAGCCGACATCCGCCGGAGACTTCCATGAGAGCCCTTAGCAGCGGTGAGAAGGAGGAGCAAACACAGGAACAGAGGCAGGGAACAGTCTTGGGTCCTCTGGGACATGCCGCGGGAGCCCAGGCCTTCCCCAGGCGCCCGTCTGCAGCCCCCGTCGCCGCAGACCCGGGGCTCCGCCGGGGCCTGCAGGCCTGGCTGCCTCGGCCCTGTTCTCCTGCGAGAACCTCCGTCTGACGTTTCTAAGCTGCCCCCACTTCCAGCCCTTCTCACCTCCCTGCCGGGTGTGGGCACAGGCCCCTTCTCAAAAGGGCTGTGAGTGGGAGCGGCCTGGAGGAGTTGCGGCGGGGTTCCCAGGTCAGGCCCGCACCTGCACCGCCTCTCCCCGCATCGGCCAGCCGCACACAGAGGACTCCCATGCCCCAGTGGTGGCAGAGCCACAAGATGGAAGGGGCCTGGGTCCCTGCGTCACCCACGGAGGAAGCACTCCCATTAAACTCTTCCGGAAGCAAGACATGATAGTGTGATATCAGAGCTGCTGAAATGTGGAGGTTTGGCTTATTACAATGTACCATGATTTCCCTACTACGGCGAGTGACGTAAGCAGCTCATCTCTAGCTGCTTCTTTAGTGCACTTTCTAAACCCAGAGCGGGAGTTTACTCCAGACTTCTTGAACTCTCCCTAGCGTGTGGCTCATCCCCAAGGGAATGCCACCTTTCTAGACCCTGGCGTTCGTGCACTGGCTTCCCGGACGGCACTGGGGGATCCCAAGTCCAGGCGGAGGCCGGGGCCAGGCACGGGCCGTCCCATGTCGGTGCCCTGCCCCTAATGTACCTCCCTTGTCTTCGCTGTGCTTCTGTCCGCTGTCGTTAGTGGACGGCCCTCTCCCTCGGTTACTTATTCTTGTGACTTTCATGGGAAGAAATTTCCCTGACAGCTGTTTGCACAGATTTCCCGAGACAAGCAGCGGCGTCCACTCCTCCCCCTCCAGTCTTCTGGAAGGGCTACGTCTCCAGGCATCGCCGTCCTCCCTGTCTTCCATCCTCCAGCCGTCCAGCTCAGGGCATTCTGAGAGACCTGGCTCTGGAGGGGGCACATAACCCCTTCAGAAGGTTCTAGAATTTAGAAGCCTGTCTTTCCTTGGGGCGTGCAGGGGGCAGAGGAAGAAGTGGGACCCACAGCTTACGTCCTAGGCAGGACAGGGAGCAGCGTGGGGGGAGGGGGAGAGGCCCCTTCGGAGGCTGGTTCTGGGTTCACGGCCCAGCTCAGCACACAGATTTGCAGAATCCCCGAATGAGGGTTGTGACCTCAGAAGCGAGAAGAACGAATATTTGGTGCCTGTGCCCCTTTGGGCTGGGGGATCATTCTGCTTATTTTACAGATAATAAAACTGAGGCCAAGGGAGGTCAAATCATCGGGAAAGTGAGGCTCAGGGAGAAGTGACACGTGGCAAGGACACGTGTCATGCTCTACAGAACGGATACGATGTCCCCTGCCTCTTCCATTGTCACGTTCATGGGGTCCCAGTCTCCATCTCTGAGACGGGGACCCAGCCCCCAGCGGGTCCCGGCCTGCCTTCCCGCATGCTGCGGGTGCTCCCCACACTGTGCGCTCAGCACCCCCCCCCAATCCGTTCTTCCTTCTCGCTTATACTGGTTTGACTTGGTCTCTCTGTACCAGGCGGTCACACTCTCAACCTGGAACCCCGCCTTTCTGATGCCCCCAGGGCTGCTGTGAACACACAGGGAGCCGTACGCCCCGGGGGGCCAGCTCGTTCAGGGCCAAGATCTGTCCGTCTGAAAACATCTGGACCCGGCCAAGGCCAGAAGACCTTTCCAGCACTGCGGTTTCCACCTGGGACAGGTTTTACGGATGCACAAAAACAGCAACAGACATTCCTGTGAAGAGGAAACAAAAAAGCACAAGAAAAGCGACTCCCTCTCAAAGCCCGTTAGGAAGACAACATGACACGGTAATTATTTCAGAGGAGTGATGATGCGGAGAAAAACATCGCGGCAAGTCTGCGGGGGCTCTCCCCCACACTCCCGCGGAGACGGTCTACTTTGTTCCAAAGAACGAAGTTTAAATAGTTTGTAGGCGAGAACTTGATGAAAATTTGACATTTGATAAGAAACTAATTTTGGTGCGCCTTTTTAATACTTTAAAACACTAAAGTAATAAACAACATCTATAAATGTCAAACTTTTATATTTTGATTATGTTGCTTTGATTTTTATCAACTTTTTTTTTATTATTAAAAATCCACTGTAAATGAAATAGAGAAGGGGCGGATCGGCACGAGAAGATAAAGTTTACAATGTATCGAGATGTGAGCGACAGCATCTCTCTCTTTTTTTTTTTTCAGCCCTGGGGGTTGTTATTATTTTTTGTCTCGCTGAAGTTACTGTGATGTTTTTATCTCTGTCTTCAGGTCTAGGAAACTTCTAGCACTACTGGAACTGGGATTGAATTGCAGCGTGAAGGAAAGAGGCCAGCAGCTTGGCGGAGCGGGCCACCTCCCCTCCCCCCAGGACGGCTCCTCCAGGACCGTGCCCCTCCCCTGGCTGTTTCCGAAGTTTCCCTTCAGGCCCCTATGTAATGCCCCTGCCATGAGTTCCCCCACACCCACTCTCCATTCTGGGATTCTGTGTTCACCTGCGGTTTCCACCGCAGCCCAGGTGTGACTCCATTTGAGTTCCCTGTGCCCAGGATGGAGGAAGTGTGTGTGGATAGTTGAAAGAGAAGTGAATGATAGATGAATGAATGGGTGGCGGATGAAAGGATGGATGAATGGATGGACGGGTGGATGGATGAGTGATGGGCGGATGGATGGACAGATGGGTGGATGGATGAGTGATGGGCGGGTGGATGGATGGATGGATGAATGGAGAGAGATAGATGGAGAAATGAGATGGTGAAAGGAAAGATGGTTGGGTGAATGGTTAGAAGATGGAGATGGAAGGATGATGGAGGATGGATGA
>JAQQSQ010002363.1:0-10965 GCA_028627145.1 Eidolon dupreanum | reverse complement strand
AAGACTCCCGAGGCTCCCAAGGCCTGCTAGCTGGCTCCTGCTGCAGTGCCCACCCCTCCTTGACACCAGCCCCACGGCCACGGTCACCCCAAGATCTGTTCTCCCTCTCCCTCCACTGCTTCCTTCTGCCTTCGGACTCTTCAGAGCTTTGCTCGCTGTCCATGGACACTGGACATCCTTGTGCCCCCCTCCATGTCCTCTCAGCCCATTGTTTATTTCTCCCACCCAGAACAAAGCTTCCTCCAGGCCGGGTCTTTACCTCTTGTCCTGCCAGCTCCGCCAACCCCTCCAGTGTCTGTCGAAAAACGAGAGTAAGTAGGCTGTGTCATTAAACCCACATTTCTGCTTAGAGCATCATTCTCACGGTGCACATGTGCGTTCATTTATTCGTTCCTCCGACAAAATACACCAGGCCCTGGGACTTCCCGAGCTGATGCTGGCCCTGCCCTTATGAGCCTGTCCGGCCAGGTGTGTGGGGGGAGCGGAGGAGACAGGTGAGAACAGAAAGGAAACACCACCTGGCAATTTCTCTGGGATCCTCCAATTCCGGGTCGACCTGCTTTCTCCCACACATCCTCCCTTGTGGCTGTTAAGAGATTAATATATGCAAATACCCTTTTCTAAGATGGCTTTAGCCTTGAACTCTGTGGATTAAGTTACTTGATTTAAATACATATTTGGGTACACCCACGACCATTACATATACATGTATAAATCCCAAACAGTAAATAAAATCCCCTCAGTCCTTCCTGTGCTGTAGAGCTGCTAATCCTGAGTCCTGTGGGCATGCTACAGTTAAGAATGCTCCTTAATGGGCCTTGCTAACACCAGCCAAAGGAGGACAGGGGATAGGCTGGCGCTGGAGGTGTGCTGGGAGGGGATCTCGGGAGGGACACAGGCCCGTTAGCAGGAGAGGAAGGAGGTGACTCCAGGAGGAGCCAGGCTGGGCCCTGCTGGGAGGCGAGAGTGACATAGAGGGACAACTGGGTTTGGACTCACATCCCCTAAGACTAAGTGTCCTGGAGATTGTCCCCTCCCCGCCATGTTGTTCTTGGCACCCTCCAGGCCTCCCTCCCCTCCTTCAAGCCTTGGCTCAAACATCACCTCTTCGAGAAGTCTCCCCAGAGCAACCTGCCAGCCCTGCTCACCCCAGCCCGGCACACCCCACTCCTGACCCTGCTCCAGTCACTTCCTTCTGACAAACTTTATCATTTATTTGTCATGATATTTACTGTTTACCGTCTCCTCTCCTCAACGCACCTCAGAACGTAAGCTCCCCAAGGCAAGGATCTGGATTTGTATCATCTGCTGATGTATTCCCAGGGCCGGGCACAGGCCTGCACACAGTAGGTGTTCAGCAAATATTTTGTTGATTGGAGGAACTTGGCAGACATCGCCTGAATCCCTCTGAACCCCTGGCTCTGGCTGGAAGCTGGTATACCGAGACAGTTACAGCCTTAAGAAACAACAAACCACCCAAGAACCCAGAGAACCTGTCAATCCTTGTCACGCACCCTGTGGAGGCGCCAGATCGAGGCCAGGGTTCCGTGGTGGGTGGAGAGGTGAGACAGGAAGACCCAGCCTGGCGGGGGGCAGAGCCTGGGTTGATACAGCCCCCACCCCAGTGCCCAGCACCCCGCTCCTCCCTCCTCACTGTGGTGTCACCAAAGGCTCCTCAGTGAGGGGACACCGGACAGAGCTGGGAGTGAGGTTAGGGAGCGGGTCTTGAAAATGTCTGGGACAGAGCTTTCTTTGCAATGATATTTATATAATGTGCCAGCTTCCCTGGCCTCACTGGCTGCATGTGTGTCTTTGTTCATCCATTTATTTTCAGTCTGTGCCGTTATATTTAAAAGACAAGTCTGCATGTTGTTCCTCTGTACCTCCTCTCCTACCTTCTCTGCATCATCATCATCATCATCCTCATCATCATTATCATTATTATTATTATCATTATTATTATTATTTAGTGGTTACTTAAGGGATTAAAGTATACATCCCTAACTTTTCAGTTAACTTAGAGTTAATACTAAACCACTTCGCATAAAACACAGATTCCTGTGACAGCCTAGGTCTAGTGGCCCCCACCTTGCCACCCTTTCTGCCGTGTTGTCATACTTTTTGTATATAATTTTTGCTTTAGATACTCCTATATATTTTACAGAAATTAAGAGGAAAAACTGATCTTTTCTGTTTACTCAAATATTTATCATTTCTGATGCTCCTCTTGATCATCCGAATTTCCACCTTGTACCCTCTCCTTTTCAGCATTGCTTATAGTCCCAGCCTCTGGTGAAAAAGTTTCTTCATTTGAAAAAAAAATTTTTTTTTTAAATCTGAAAATGATTATTTTACCTTCATTCTTAAAGGATATTTTTGCTGGATATAGAATTCTTGGGTTGAATTACTTTTTTCTTGCTCTTTAAAAGAAAAGACACGATGTATTTTGAAATGATTACAGATGTGCAGAGTTCCAAAAATAGCGCAGAGAGGTCCCAGTACCCTCTGCTAGCTTCCCCCAGTGGTTATGTCTCACACAGTACTACAAATAGCAAAGCCAGGAGATTGACATGGGCACCGTGCCTGTCGTTGGATACTGTTTTATCATGTGCAGATGCCTGTTAACTACCACGGAAATCAAGATTCATCACCACAAAGGCCTCTCTCATATTGCCCCTCGGTAGTCATACCCACCCCTTTCCCCTACCCCAACCCCTGGCAACCACTCACCAGTTCTCTCTATCTACTCTTGGTCATTTAGAGCTCTCCATCTTTTCAGAATGGCTTTTTCACTCAGTGTGATGCCCTTGAGATCCATCTAAGTTATGTGTATCGACATCCCTTTTTATTGCTGAGTACTATTCCATCGTTTGCGTAACCATTGGCCTACTGATGGGCATTTTGGTTGTTTCTAGTTTTTTTCTATTACACATAAAGCTGCTATGAACATTCATGTACAGGTTTTAATATGGATATAAGTTTTCATTTCTCTGAGATAAATGCCCAGAAGCTTGATCGCTGGGTTATGTGGTAAGTATGTGTTGAGTTGTTGGTTTTTTTTTTTCGAGAAACTGTCAAACTGTTTTCCTGAGTAGCCATACTATTTTCCATTCCCAGCAGGAATGCATGAATGACCCAGTTTCTCTGCATCCTTACTAGCATTCGATGTTGTCACTATTTTGGTTTTAAATTTTAGCCATTCTAATAGTTATGTAGTAATCTCTTGTCATGGCCTAAAATTGCATTTCTCTAAAGGCTGGTGATGTTGAACATCTTTTTTATGTGCCTATTTGCCATCTCTATATATTCTTCAATGATTTAATGCGTTTTGCCCATTTTCTAAGTGAGTTATTTATGTTTTTTACTGTTGAAGTTTGAGAATTTTAATATAATCTAGATATAAGTTATTTGTTAGATAGGTGAATTGCAAATATTTTCTCCAAGCCCGTAACTTGTTTTTTCATTCTCTTAACAGGGTCTTTAGCAGAGCAAAAGTTTCAAGTTTTGATGAAGTTCAGTGTATCATTTTTTTTTCTATTATGGATTATACTCTTTGTGTTAAGTCTAAGAACTCTTTGCTTACCCCAGATACTGAAGATTTGCTCTTATGATTTTTTTCTAAAAATTTTATAATTTTACATTTAAGTTCGCAATCCATCCTGAGTTAATTTTCATATAAGGTTGGAAGTTTAGTTTGAGGTTACTTTTTTTTTTTTTTTTGGTCTATAGATGTCCAGTTGTTCAGCACCATTTGTTGAAAAGGCTGTCCTTCTTGCATTGGATCATTTTGCACTTTTGTGAAAAACCACTTGGGTATATTTGTGTGGGTCTTTTTCTGGTTCTCTATTCTGTTCTGTTGATCTACATGTCTAACCCTCCACCAGTGTGACACACAGTCTTGATGACCGTAGCTGTATGTTTTAAAATCGTTCGTGTACAGTGATTCCTTTCATTTATTATTCTTCAAAATTGTTTTAGGTATTCTAATTCTTTTGGTTTTCCATATACATTTTCAGGCAATATTGTCTAACTCTAAAAAATCTGCTTGGATTTTGATAAATATTGTGTTAAACTTATGTATGAATTTAGAGGAATTGACAGTTTTACTGCGCTGATTCCTCCAATCTGTGGACAGAGATTTTCTCTCCATTTATTTAGATCTTTTAAAAATTTCTTTTATCAGTATTTTGTAGTTTTCAACACACAAGTTCTATTCATGTTTTATTGTTTATATATAAATATTTTATTTTTTGAACAATTAGAAATATTATATTTAAAATTTCAGTTTCCATATGTTCATTCTAATATATAGACTTACAATTGATTTTGCGTGTGTGTTAATCTTGTATCCTGTGACCTGGCTGAACTCAATTCCTAGTTATGGGAGACTTTATGTAGCTCTTTTGGGAATTTCTACATAGACAATCATATCATCTGTAAGTAAGGGTGTTTTTATTTCTTTCTTTCCGATCCATGTGCCTTTTATTTTCCTTTCTTACCTTATTGCTCTGGCTAGAACTTCTTAAACAAGCTAAACATAGATTGTCAAGAGTGGGCACCCTTACCTTCTTCCCAATCTTGGGAAGAAAGCATTTAATCATTCACCATTAAGTGTGTTATTTGTAAATCTTTTTTTTTTTGTAAGTGTTCTTTATCAAGTGGAGGACATTCCCCTCTATTCCTAGTTTTTCATAGAGTTATTTCATGACTGGGTGTTGAATTGTGTTAAATGTTTCTTTCTGCATTAATTAATATGATCATGTGATTTTTCTCCTTGAGACTGTTATGCAGTGAATTACATTGATTTCAAATATTGAACCAGTCTTATGTCCCTAGAATAAGCCCCACTTGATTACATGGTATAATTCTTGTTATATATTGCCAAATTTTGTTTACTAATATTTTGTTAAGGATTTTTGCATTTATGTTCATTAGGGACATTGGTCTGTATTTTTCTTTTTGTACTGTCTTTATCTAGTTTTAGTATCAAAGTAATACTGCTCTCATAAAGTGAATTGGAAATGTTTCCTTCTCTTCATATGAATTCAATATCTTTTTAATAATTATAGTGTTATTCAAATTATTTATTTCAGATTGGGTGAGTTGTGATAGTTTGTGCTTTCCAAGGAAGTGATCCATTTCATCTAACTTGTCAAATTTGTGAGTGTAGAGCTGTTCACTATATTCCCTTATTATCCTTTTTTTTAAAATTAATTTTATGTCTTCAGGGTCTGTAGAGTATCCCTGTTCTATTCCAGGTATTAGTGATTTGCATTTTCTCTCCTTTTTTTTCTTTGCCAGTCTTGCTAAAGTTTTCTCAATTGTACTGATCACTGCAAAAAACCAGCCTTTTATTTCTATGATTTTTCTCTATTGTTTTTCTGATTTTAATTTTATTGATTTTTGCCTTTATATTTATTATTATTTCTTGCCTTCTGTTTGTTTTGGATTAATTTTGCTCTTCTTTTTCTAGTTTCTTTCTCTCTCTCTCTCTCTCTCTCTCTCTCTCTCTCTCTCTCTCTCTCTCTTTATTTCACCAGTATACTACTACTAGATCAAAACTAGATTTAAAGTTCATACTTTCTGGATGGGATATTTCATTCACATAAAATTATTTTGAAAGTCTGGTGTCTTAAGGTAGAAGATTAGCTGAATGAGCTGAGACTTTACCTCTTTCTAAAATAAGCATGTTAGTGCTATAAATTTCCCTCACCACACAGCTTTAGCTGCATCCCACAAATTTTGTTCCAATTTAAGTATACGTGCTGCCTAAGCGAGCACCACAAATTTTGATAGGCTGTTTTTGTTTTCATTTAGATCTACGTATTTTTTCAATTTCCTTTGAGACTTCTTTGATCTATAGATAATTTAGAAGTGCATTGTTTAGTTTCAAGTGTTTGGAGATTTCCTTCTTATCTTTGTGTTATTTATTTCTACTTTGATCCTCTTATGGTCAGAGAACACACTCTGTTTAGTTTAAATTCTTCAAAATTTATTGAGATTTCCCATATACCCCCTGCCCCCACACATGCTTATCCTCCCCCATTATCAACATCCCCACTACAGTGGTACATTTATTATAATTTGTGAATCTACATTGACTCGTCATTATCACTCCAAGTCCATAGCTTACATTAAGGTTCACTATTGGTGCTGTATATTCTATGGGTTTGGACAAATGTATGATGACATGTATCTATCATTACAGTATCACATAGAGTGTTTTCACTGCCCTAAAAAATCCTCTGTGCCCCATCTATTCATCCCTCCTTCTGCCTAACCCCTGGCAACCACTGGTCTTTTTACTGTCTTCATAGTGTTGTTTTTTCTAGAATTTACATAGTTTGAATTATAGAGCATGCAGTCTTTTCAGATTGGTTTCTTATGAATTTAAGTTTGATTTCATCTAAATTGAAAACTTCTGCTTACCATTAAGGAAATGAAAGGGAAACCACAAAATTGGTTAAAAAAAATATTACAAAACATATATCTGATAAAGGGCTGGTATCTGGATTATATAGGTAAGCCTACAAGTCAAAGGACAGATGCCCAGTTAAAAATGTCAAAAGATTTGAACAGACACTTCACGAAAGAATGTAGACAGAAGGCCAATGAGCACCTTTAAAAGCACTCAGCATCATTAGTTACCTGGGAAATGCAAATTAAAGTCCGTGAGATACTACCACAGTATCTCATGATTAAGATATTTTATGATTAAAATTTAAAAGGCTGACAATGCCAAATGTTGGTAAGGATGTGGAACAAGCAGAACATTCAAAAATTGCTGATGGGAACACAAAGTGTTACAAGTATTCTGGAAGAAGTTTTATTGGTTTCCTATAAAGTGAAACATACACCTACCCCATAACTCAGTAATTCTACATCTAGAGATTTTCTTGAAAGAAGCAAGTGCACATGTTCACAAAAACATTATATGTGAATGTTTATAGCAGTATTATTTATATACCCCCCAACTGGAAACAACCCAAATGTCCATGACTAAGAGAATGGATATGCAAATTGTGGTATATCCATATCATGGAATATTGCTCATTCATAAAATGAGGATGCACTGTGAATACACACAACCCAGATGAATCACGCAGACATGATGTTGAATGAAAAAAGCCTGACTCAAAACCCCACAAACTGCAAGACTCCATTTATAGGAAGTTCTGCAACAGGCAATACTATATAATGGAGAAAAAAAAAATCAGAATATTGGTTGCCTTCAGGAGTGCAGGATTGTCTAGGAAGACACAAAGATACTTTTTGGGGTGATGGAATGGTTCTATGTCTTGATAAGTGTGTGGGTTACACAGGTGCATACATGTGTCAAAACTTAAATTATACAGGTGATACTTGTGCATTTCATTATATGTCAATTGCACCTAAAAAAAAACACTCCAGACTGAAACAAACAAAGATCCAGAATGGCACTAAACAGGTCATTCGGCATTATAACAAACCACGGCCACTGTTCACATAGAATCCAGCTGGTGACGTCTTCATTTGGTCACTCCCAAGCTCAGTTAGGGCAGAGCTTTCCACGGCCCTGACTGTACTTGCTTAAACAGTCACAAAGAAAAGTTCTCCCACATTCCGGAGACGGGAGGCGTCCCTTGGCACTGCCACAGCCTTGCTCTGCCTCTCAGTAGCTGGCACAGCTCCCGCCCACCCTCCATCACAGGCAGAACCTGCTCGATTCACGTCTCTTCTGATAGACCGTCCTCTGAGGTGGCAAAGACAAATGTTATGCCTCAATCACCCTCTCCCCGGTGACCTTCAGGCCCCAGCAGGTGAGAAGCCACTGTCCTGCTCCCTTCAGTCAGAGCTGGCCTGGGAATTGGGCTCCTTGGTTCTAGTTACAGCGTGTAAAGACTTCTCTGTGGAATTTACAGCACTTTCGTTCATGTATTCACGCATCGCCACATAGTCATTGAGCTCCTACTATGTGCCAGGCCTGTTCCAGGTTCTTGGGGCACACGAGTGAGCAAATCAGGGAAAATCCTTTGTCCTCAGGGACTTACATTCTACTGGAAGGACGACAGAATAATGAACCATTCCCCCTCCTGAAGACATCCATATCCTAACACCCAGAACCTGTTAACATGTTATTTTGTGAAGCAAAAAGGATTTTGCAGATATGATTAAGTTAAGACTTCTGAGATGGGGAGATTGTCTCGGATTGTCTAGGTGGGCCCAATGTCATCACAGGGTCCTCATAGGAAGGAGGCAGAAAGGTCAGAGTCAGAGAAAGTGGTGACGATGGAAGTCGAGGCTGGCATGATGCATTTGGTGGGAGGAGTCCACGAGCGGACAATGCATGTGGCCCCTAGAAGCTGGAAAGAGCGAGTGAATGAATTCTCCCTGGGAGCTTCCGGAAGGAACAGCAGTGATTTTAGCCCAGTGAGACCCATTTCAGACTTTGGCCAAAATTATAAGAGGATAAATTTGTGTTGTTTTAAGCCACTAAGTGTGTGGTAATTTGTTACAGCAGCAACAGGAAACTAATACACTGACTTAAACACCAAACCTAATATATAAGCGGATAATCCATGACGTGTTAGAAGGTGATGGGCCAATGATTCGGGCTCTCCTTTGCTTTAGGGGGAGGTGGGACGAATATCTATTTGCACACGTGGTAAGTGGGCAGCCAGTGCTTGACAGTTCTTTGCGTCCCATTAAGGAGAAGGCTTTTGTTTATTGATAGAGGCGTGCCTGACCACAGCAATAAAATCCCATTGTACATCGAAGTAAAAGTAAAATCCTGAAGGCAAAATGTAATTCCTGGTGGACTGCTTTGTATGTAGACAGAATTCCATTGTATTTAAATGTGCAAATGACCGCATGTAGAAAACTCCCATTTACCAGATGGAGAGACCGAGGCAGGAGAGGGGACAGGAGCCCGACTCAGGGCTTCATGGCGATATGGCGAACTCGCCTCCATTGGGCTGGCAGTTTGGGCTTGGGTTTCCCCTCCACGTGAAACCCAGAGTGTCTCTCTTGCACACCACACAAAGGCACCGTACCCGCTCACGCACTTTCCCTGGAGAGACGACCCAGCCTGAGTGTGCGGCTGACTGTCCACGCTGGAAGCAGGGGCGAGCGACGGGAGCCTCGTGGGTCCCCTTCCGTCATTCACGAAGCATCTCAGCCTCCTGGCTGTGGTCCTGGCTGGGTCCTCTCCCAGGAGTTCCCTTGTTTAGCGAACTCATTTCTCTTTTCAGGAGGCACCCCAGCTCTTTTCCTTTCCTCGGAACCTCTGTAGCTCTCCAGGTCTCCTGGAAACATCACGAGCTCTCTGGAGTCCCCATACAGCTGTTGTGACCCCCTCAACTGTAATGGACACGCTCTGAGAGTAACGGTCCTGTTCCCCACCCTCTGTGAAGCCACCTGGGGGGCCGGATGGGTGCATTGACACTTAGCCTGTGTCGCTTGAAGACAACACTGGAATCAAGTTTGCTGCATTGTGGTGACCGTATGTTACGATACAGGTTCAGCTGCTATAACAAAACCCCAAACAGCAGTGACCTAAACATGATCACCAGTCCCCAACATGTACAGCCCAAGGTTGACATGGTGGCTCTACAGGGTCAGGGACCCAGACTCCTGCTAGCTGGCCGTTGTGTGGTCCTCAACACACAGCTTCCCCCTTGTGATTTGAAATGGTTGCTCCCGTTCCTGCTATTGCATCCTCTTTACAGCCAGCAGGAAGGAGAGGTGAGAAAGAGGTCCCCTCTTCCTTTAAGGGCAGGGCAGGACAGGAAATTGCACACAGCACCTGCAGCCACATACCACTGGCCAGAACCTGGTCACATCAGTACCCTTAGTTGCAAGAAAACTGGGAAATGTGATCTTTTGTTGGGTGGCCAGGGACAGCCCCACCTTGGAGGCTGGCCACCATGTGCTTTAGCAAGTCCGCCTTATTCATCTTGGGTTTCCCCTGCACAGGCCTAGGGTTGGGGGTGTGGAGTCCATGCTCGATAAGAATTTGTTGGAAGAACTAATGAATGAATACAGTGTCTTATAATAATAGCACCTCCCTCTCGGGGCCGTTGTAAGTGGGATAACGTACAACACGCTGAGCCCGTGGAAAGAGCTTCATGCCAGCTCTTGCGTTATTACTAAAGATACTGTCTAGTTGAATCCGATGCCCAGAAAAGGTATTGTGTAAATATGTGATTCATTTCATCCCGTTATCCCATCGGAATCTGGACTGTGGAGGGTCGGTGATGGTTTAGGGGAGTTGGAGACGGGGGATGACTGCTCCCAACGCTTTAGGCACTGACGAGAAGGGGCCTAAGAATCAAAAGCTTCGTGATGGCTCCATGGGATAAATGAATAAGCACATAGATAGATGAATGAATGATTGCATTGGAAACCCTGAGGAACTCCCTGCTTGACAGTGAAATTCTGTCTCCTTGGCGTCTCCTGGACCTCGGAGGCTTGGGGAGTGGGGCGCTGGGCAGAGCAGCTGCAGCCAGGCCCAGGGAGGGCAGAGCCAGTGTGCCAATGACAAGCATATTCTCCCGGCCGGGAGAAGCTCAGAAAGAATGGACAGTGGTACCCGGTGGCCCCTGTGTCACCAGCTGGGATTGTCGGTGGACTCAGATGTCTTGTTGATGCTGGTGGCCTCCCTGCTTCATGTGTGATCTCCTAGGTGCCTTCTTAGGGGCTGGGGGCTCCTTCCCTAGCCTTTGGTCCCTGCACCCCTGGGAGAGGCTAAATGTTGTTTTGCACAATCCGGGCTCCATGGAAACCGCCCAGACTGAGTTAATCCTGCTTCCTGTGCTTCAAGCAAACCGGGTTTATGGAAACCTCTGGGATCTCGGTTAAGGTGAAAATACAAGTTTGGCCTCAGGGTCTGCCTGCACAGGAGGCTGGTGGTGACACCTTTTACGTAGTGGGTGGACCTTGCTCAGTGCAGCCTCTTGTTTCTGTCTGAGCGTTGTCAGGGCTCAG
>JAQQSQ010002362.1:0-10967 GCA_028627145.1 Eidolon dupreanum | reverse complement strand
AGGAGATGGTCTTTCTTTCTGAGAGGAAGCTCACCAGTGTGGAGGGAATGGAGGTGGAGGTGTAGCAGATGTCCAAGAAGGACAGGTTCCCCAGGAAGAAGTACATAGGAGTGTGAAGGTGGGAGTCCAAGATGCTGATTAAAATGAGGGTAGCATTGCCCAAAAGGATGACCACATACATTATTAAGATTAGCACAAAAAAAGAGTAGTGCAAGCCTTGGGTAACCAGAAAGCCCCTTTAAAAGGAATTCCACCGGAATGGTTTGGTTTGCCCATTCCATTTCACTGTTTCTCTTTTACCTGTAAGATATTAGAATTTGTTAAGACAAAATATGTATCTTACTGTGATTACTTTGAAATGTGTACCAGTGTTCAAGTATCACACTCCCAGAGAAAAAATGAATAAAAAGGAAAAAACTAAAGAAAAAAGAAAAGAAACCAAGAAAAGTGCACTGCAGAGAGAAAAGGTATAAATGGAGAGAGGAAAGTCAGTGTCTCAAGCTGCATACAATTCATTTAATCTTATCACAGTTATAGGAGAGAAGTATTAATATCCATATTTTTATAGACAAATAAATTAAAGCAAAAAATTAAGTAAAGTGGACTAAAGGTAAATACGTAGAAGAACTAAGACTCAAACCTAAGTCTTCCTTGTTGAAGCCTGAGCTTTGTGTCATATTTGTCATCACACATGTAAACTAGAGTACAATAATAATGAGCATTGTATTATGTGTAACTGTACAATAAACCATTTTTATTGGCTACAAACCACCACACAATAGATCAACGATCCTGTCACTAGTTGAAATTATACTGTGTTACATTTAGTATCTGTCTTGCCCACTAGCATGCGAACTTTATAAGTGTAGGTACTCTATCTTGTTTACTTCCACAATCCCAGTACCTATAATAGAGTGAACATAGAGATAGATGTTAAAAAATACTTTTAAATAAATAAATAAAATCAAAGACAAAATATTAACTAACATTTCTTACTATGTCAATCCTCTATTACTGTTTTCTTTGTTACCTAATTTAGTCTGAATAGCGACCCATTAGGCAATTATTATTATTATCACTATTAGCGTCATCATCCTCATTCTATAGAAGAAGAAAACAAGGCACAGAAAAGTTAAATAATTTATTTAAGGTCAAGGTCATATAGCTAAAAAAAAAAAAAAAAGATACTACCAGGACTTTAACCCAAGCCATGTGGCTGTAGAGTACAAGCTCTTAATTGTTCAGTTTGAAGAGAACTTGGCTCACAGGCTAGAATACCTTGTAATCTGATTGGCAATACTAACATTTCAAAAGAAACATCAGACTGAAAAATGTGATTGATCAGAAAGAAGCAAGATTCCAACATGGTGATTTTAAAGCAGTTGATTTTGATGTTTATGTTACTCTAGGAAATTATTCATAACTATGACAATAAATGTGTTGTCATATCATATTTAATCCTTACAATCCTGTATTCTCTTTTCTGTGAGAAGTTCTATCTTTTTTCATTATTATTATTAACTGATTTTATTTCTTTATAATCTCACAAAAAATTTTCCTGTCCTATAAGTCTACTCCAAAAGAAAAAAAAGTTTTGATTTATCCTTTCCACTTTTTACTGTCTCATTAACTTAAGTTTTTGTCTTTATAAATTTCTTTAATCTTATTTGGAATTTTCTAATTTCATGAAATAAAAATGAAATTCTTTAATATTTCATCTTTGTCCACTATTTCTAGCTCTAATTAAGGCACTTAAAATACTTTCTGTTTTACTATAGACTTAGATTTTGATGTGAAATGCTCTTTTCATTGGTTTCAATAATTTTTTGAACCAAGAAAATTTGGGGCTAGGTGTATGTTTCTTGCATACCAAATGATTAGATATTTTTGTTCCATTTTTGTTATTTATTTCCAATTTTAATTTATTATAATAAGAGTACATGACCTGTAATTACTAGCTATGGACTTTTTGGGAGCCAATTACTTGATCCATGTTGTAAATGTTAACAAAAATATGAATTCTCTTTAAGAGGGATATATGGTTTTTTATATATACATAATACACGTATACATATAATCAAATTTATTTGAATGTATTATTCAAATCTTTGAAATTACTACTTTCTGTCATTTATATTGAATCAATTCTATATAATTATTTGTAATCAAGCTCTACTTGTACATCTAGAATTTTTTTAATATGCTTAGCCTCTGTGTTGTTTAGTGTGTACCTGTTTGTGGCTGATAATCTTCATAAATTGTGAACGTTATCATTAATTGACCTATCTTGATCCTGTTTTGTACTTTAAAGTTAAATTCTTCTTTTAGGATATTTATATTACACTCCTCTTTTCTTTTAGTTTGCCTGCTGTCGCTTTGTACATCTTATTATTTTCAACTTTTCTTTTTTACTTTTAAACTATACTACTTATAAGTAACATATATCTAGGTTTAGGTTTTAATCCCTTTTCACAGTCTCTCTTTTCTGAGAGAATTCAGTTCATTAGCTTTAAATGTAATTATTAATATGCTTCATTTTTTCTTTCCATATACTTTATTTTTATTATTTATTTTGCATTACTGTATTCTCTTTTTTCCTTCCTCTTTATTTTTGCTGCTTGATTCCTCTCCCTTTTGTTTCTCTTTTATTCTCTTGAGGACTGTATTTTAGTTTGCTGAGAGTATATTTGCAGAATTTTCTTCAGATGGAAATGTGATAATTAATATATTATCCAAATGCTTAAATATTATCAATATCATCAAATATCTTTTTTATCACGAGTAAAAGTGTATAACTTTTGACTATAAATTACACATCTAAAATCATATTTAGGAAATAATATATATAAATTATTTATAATGTACAATGTATCATTATATATTATATACAAATACATATATAACTTATATAAGTGTGTAAGTCAAAAATGTATACTAGTAATAGGCAAACATACATATATATAAATTGTGACTATTATTGTTAATTTGCATCTTTATAATATTCAGTACTTTATAATTTGGTATTATTTATCAAAATCACAAATGCATACATATAACTTTCGACTACAGATTTACTTCTTGTTAATTGTCACCACTATGTTTGCACATGTATAAAGTGATTTATGGATGAATTTATTCATTAAAGTATTGTTTATATTAGCAGATGTGGAAAAAATTTAAATTTCCATGAGAAGGGGACATAGAAATAATGGAATACCATTCTGCTGTCAAAAAGAATAAGGGGCTTTTTTCGTGCATTGATATTGAAAGATATTCAATAAATATTAGGTGGTAAAGAAATGTGCAGAAGAATTATACGGTACAGTGACATTTGTGGAAAATGTTTACATATGTATACATACGTTTTTACACCCACATAGAGTATCTTTAGAAAAATAAACAAGAATAGTTTGTTATCTCCAGGAAAGGAAATGGATAGCTTCCAGGAATAGAAGGCAGGCTGTTTATTGTATACTCGTTAGTACCTTTAAAACTTTTGAACTTTGTGAATATATTACCTAGTCATAAGATAAATAACAATCAAGCTAAAGAGTTCTTGCCTTGGAGATTCATAACCTTTTTCCTTCCACTTTTCCAATGGTACACTATATCAAACCATCCATTGCCATACGACCACATGACCACATATGTTTGAAAATTGTTCTAACTTGTTCAGTATCACACACCACATGGGAACTGCTAAGGACTAACAGGTATTTAAATACAGGCACGTTCTCAATACTCAAGACACTTTATATAGTATCGTAAGATGTCCAGGCCCATATCAATCTCCTGTCCCATCATTGAGCTATAAGCTATTCTTTTACCAGGGTAAGGGTCTGTCTTTCTACCCCATGTCATTTCCTTTCCATTAAATGTGTTACTGTTTTTATGAGCTAGTAAAATTCCTAAAACAAAAGTACAGCCAATAATGTTAACTATCATTCTTGTGCCATTCTCAAGTCCAAAGAACCTTCCCTCTTCAGAATCCTTTGTCAATCTCACTTTAGGAGGTACTTAACTCTGAATCTCAGGTCTTTTCCAATTTCAGGACATAATCAGTCTCCTCA
This sequence comes from Eidolon dupreanum, assembly GCA_028627145.1. NCBI lineage: Eukaryota > Metazoa > Chordata > Mammalia > Chiroptera > Pteropodidae > Eidolon > Eidolon dupreanum. The sequence goes on along the minus strand of JAQQSQ010002362.1, from coordinate 6,897 downwards.
GGATGATCTCAAACTCAATCTGATAGCGCTATTCTAAATTTCTCCTATCCCCAGCTTTTAACATCCTGTAGATTTTGTAAAATTTCCATTTACACATTTTTCAGATTTTCTGGCTTAGGGTATAAACCATTTGAGACTCTACATGTACATGTGGAGGTGATTCATACACCTGTAAAAATCATCTCTGCAAAAGCCATTGTTCCATGAGCTACCTCCATGCAATACAATATCCTATCAAGTGCATACCATAATATTGTCAAGGATACAGGCCTTGGAGAGAGGCTTAGTTGAAATGCCATCTCTGCTCCTTATTAACTAGGTGGCCTGGACACGTTTCTGACCATCATCTTCCTCTGCATAGAATGAAGATGAAGATAGGACCTATACCATACATTTGTTGATGATATTACATAGAAGAGTGTATATAATTCAGTTAGCACAATGATGGTTCCCATTGGTAGTGGTATCCTTTATATCTTTCTTTTATGGTTCTTCCTTCTGTTGGAATCTTTCACACTCTGAACTAGTCACAATTGTTGTTCCATAAGGTGAGGTGTAAATAGTGTAAAAGCTTGTGTTCACACACAGCATTCTTGGATGCCAGCAAATTAGCAAAAGGGAAAAAAATTACCTAAAAGATTCCATTTAATCTATAAAAAAATAGGGTTTTAGAAAGGTGTCAGAGTATTCCATGTCTTAAAACACATAACTAACTTATTTTGGCTAAGATTATTTTAATGTTTTTAGCAGCCCTCTTAACATAAAAAAGAAAAGGAAAAGTCACTCACTTTTACAATTATAACTTAATAATAGAAAAACAAATATCCAAAATACAGTTGACCCTTGGACAAAATAGACTTGAACTATACAGGTCCACTTACATGCAGATTTTTTTCAATAGATATATACAGTACTATAAATGTATTTTCTTTATAATTTCCTTAATAACATTTTCTTTTCTCTAGCTAAATTTATTGTAAGAGTATATATAATAAAGTATATATAATAAATAAGAATATATAATAAATATAACATACAAAATGTTTTAATCAACTATGTTACTGGTAAGGCTTGCAATGAACAGTAGGCTATTAGTTGTTAAATTCTTGCGGAGTCAAAAGTTAGACTCAGATTTCTGACTGTGCAGGGGTTTGATGCCCTAATGCCCACATTGTTCAAGGATCAAGTGTAGTCAAAAACTTTCCATGCAACCACACTACTACAATGCCCAAGTGAATCTCTTTCTAAAGGCTATTCATTGCTTTGGTAACTTATCTTTTTTAGATCTCAGAAAATAATTATGTTCAGTTTTTTTTTTTAATTTTAATCCAAATTAGTCATAGTATATTCCTCACAGGTTAGCTCTGTATAATGAGTCCCTATCACAATACCTGGTACCATAGTTCACCTGGTTCTCAGCTGACTAAACCAAATAGAACTGAGCTGTTGCTAGAAGACTTGCAAAAACTTGTTATGAACTTTATACTATAGAACATATAGCCTCCTGTCTACTGTGTAGTGAGCCTCAATTAACTAAAGTAGAGAACACGGTGTACAAATATTTTGCAATGGACAAAAAAGCTACACAATGACAAAAAGTAATTCATACCTGCTGGGCAAATTCCTTTCCACTTGTTGCACAATTACCTTTGCATACAAAACTGCTCTTTCGGTCTCATAGCTCTTTTTTTTCCCTGCTATGTCTCAGTGAATAGACCCCCAAATTCCATTTATAATACTCATCTCTCCTCAGGGATAAAAATATCCATTTTCAAATTTGACACCTTTAACCTAATAGTCCAACTCTTGCTTATAATTGATAAAATTTATTTCTTTCCTTGGTAATAACTTACCTTCAAACCAAAGGTTTCAGCTCTTTCTAGGTTTCAGTAACAACAAAGTTACAGGTATTTTTGTCTTGCTTTTCTAGTTACAGCCAATCTTCACGACTCCTCATTAAGTAGTTGAACCTCCAAAGAGGCAGCTACCAGTGAGCAGTAGTCATTTTGTCATAAAAATTAATTGATTTGTTGACATTTATAGAAACATGATTGTTAACAGCTGTGATTACAGGGATAAATTCCTCTAGTTCAGATAAAGCATCATTATATTTCTCTAGTTCAAAATAAGAAAATACTTAACAATAAATTTTAGAGGTAGGACAATTTGCCCCTGAAGCCCAGATGGAAACTGCCCCATTGTGAAGAATCCCCAAATACCTAAAGAATCTGCTTCAGTCTTTAGGACACAATTTAAATGGTTTTAAGGACTTCGTGAACCATTATGCACAACTTTAAATTGTTTCAGAGGTAAAATATGTATAAAACTCATGAAACTTCAGAAATTAAGCCCTGGAGACCTAACTACAGGAGGCCTATTACCCTTTCATACACAAAATCAGAAGAGGGCTCTTGTATCATCATCAGTTTCCCCAGCCGAATTCTCCTTTGGTCCCTCAATTTCTCTCCCTCTCTCTCCCTCCCTCTCCCTCCCTCTTTCTCACACACACACACACACACACACACACACACACACACACACACACACACAAAGTTTTGGAAGTATAATTGATTATTTACTGTACAAATTTTCTGTTCACTTTATAAATTTTGCTTATAGTAAAAGTTGGCTTTCAGAATAAACATATAATATTGCAAATATTCTCAATGTAATACATACTCATTATAAAAGAAACTTTTAAGGAAGGATGGAAGGAAAGGAGAGAGGAAGGGAGGGAAGGAGAAAGGGAATGAGGGAGAAAGGGAAGGAAGGAGGGAGGGGGGGAGAAAGAAGGGAAAAGAAGGTAAAGCAAAGCACAAAAAGATATCCTCAGGCAATATATAGAGGGTAAAGAACAAAGCTGAAAATAAATTATAAACAACCTAGTGATAACCATAGCTCGAAAAGGATCCTGAACTTCATTATAAAACCGTATAATAACTCAGCGTAAAATCCTTTGCCTCTCTCTCCTGAGCATCCACTGAGGCACCTTAAAGCTAGACACTTTGGAATAATTTTTTTCTTTTTCTTCTCTTTTTTCTTTATTTTCTTCATTTTTTAAATTTATATTTAACTAAATAAGTTCAAATAATTCTGTTAGGATAGAATTCTAGAAGTGAAATGAGTAGTTCAAAATAAACGAAGATTTTTATAAATCCAAAGGATAATACTAATTATACTCCTATCAGTGTAATGGTGTTGCTAATTTCTCTTGCTCTTATTATTAGAACAGTTTAGATTTTTTTTCTAATGTAAAGGGCTTAAAGTGATGTCTCATTATTGCTTTAAGTGACAATCTTAATTACTAGAGATATTTAACTTTTTGTGTCTTAAATAGCTGTATTTTTATATGTATTTTGTACTCATGTCCTTTACCTATATTTCTAATTGGTATTTTATATATTCTAATCACCTCTGTTTACATGAAATTTATTGCCTACTCAATAAATTCATAGTAAGAATCTCTATGAATATAAAAATGTCTACACATTCTCTACTTTTAAGAATTCTGTAGGTAGTGAGAAAAATATCCATATAATCAGATGATTTCGATAAAAGGTGGTAATTGCTGCCATAAAAATGATGGCGTAGTGTGCTATGAAAGTATAATTGACAAGTAACACAAAAATCAAGACATAATTTCTAGAAACAGTGATACTGAAATGATTCTTAATTCGTGAGTGAGAATTTGAGAGGCAAAGTAATATAGGGAAGAACATTCCAGGAAGAGGAAACAATAACTTTTATGGTACAAGACAAAAAATGGCATGACGAAGGCAGGAAAATAAAAATAACTCAGCATCAGGGGAACACAAACAGAGAGGTAGATGAAGGTTAGTGGAAGATGAAAGTGAACAAGATCAAAGCAAAGAGAGCCCCATATGCCATGTATAAATTGAGTTACAAATGACAGAATACACTCTGATTTAATCAGAAAGGAATTGTTTCATTTACCATTATTATTAAATAATAATATGGGACTGTTTTCTTGCAATAATTCCCTCCCAGTGTTCTCAGAAAATTGATATTTTCCAAATCACAACTCCTAAGAAAAGTTAATTGAGAAATTGAAAAAATATAAAAGCTTCAAAAATAAATTTCTGAATGGAAAACCCTAGCAGCAGTCCCCAACTTTTTTGGCACTAGGATTGGAGTTCTTATGAGGACCTAAACGCCTGAAGATCTGAGGTGGAGCTGAGATGGTGATGCTAGCCCTGGGAAGTGGCTGAAAATACAGATGAAGCTTCTCTTGCCTGCCACCGCTTACCTCCTGTTGCGCAGCCCAGTTCCTAACAGGTCACAGTACTAGTCCGCGGCCCAGGGATTGAGGGCCCCTGTTCTAGAGGCTCAAATATTAAATAAAGCATATCAGCGCTATAATGACAGTACATTTGCGCAACAAACTTGAACTTATGGGTACATCAAAGCAGGTAGGTGACTTGCCTTTCTTTACTTCAGACCTTGATTCCGCAATCCTGTGGAGGAAAACCTTCCTTGTCTCCTCCTATGAGGAGAAATATGCACATTAAAAATCTATTTGTTTTAATTAATTTTCTATCAAAAGTTTATAAATCTGATATAAGACTAGGACCTAGATCAGTCATCTCAGAGAGTTTATGGAAGCAGGTGGACTTAAGCTGTGAGAAAACAAAACAAAACAAAACAAAATTATTCAACATGGCCTGTGGGTTAAACATAATACGCCAGACTCCAGGGTTTTTCTACCTACTTGGAATGCTGGTGTTGCGGGGAGGGGATTCTATGAGCTTGTGTAGCACAACATAGGCTCTTTTATAGCCTATTTTGTCAGGATGCAAATCTGATATATCAATGGTCCCAGCCTTTGCTATTAGATTTAATCAGTGAATAATTATGATGGAAGCTAGTGTAATTAAATATAGTTCACAATTGTTTAATATTCCTGCTATGACAATTGAAAAGTGAACTTGGAAAAACTAAATTAACATACCCCAAATACCACAAACATTTAACTTTTATTCGTCTGCGTAATATATTTATCTCCAGCGTGCTCTGAATTCATTGATCCATCTGTATAAAATGGATTCAGCCAAATGGATTTCCCAGAATGTGGCTCACACCAGAACATATTTTCTCATTCATCTTGGGCTGTTAATTAGAAATGCTCTTCAGAGAGAGTAAAAAGTTGATGAAAAAGCCAAGGAAAATCAAAATAATGTCACTTCCTACCTAAGATCCCCCAAGCAATCACTTCCTCGAATCACTAAGGTCACAAAGCTAGTTACTAACAGAGAGAAGGTGTCAAAGCAGGTCGACACTGAATGTCATGAGCTTGGCCACTGTTCTTCTAAGATCTGGAAAATTATTGGAATTTCCTTGAGATATCAAAGAAATCTGGCTTCTAAATGGACACTGATATGACACCCTCACCCCCATCCAACCCAACACTCGTTCACATTATTATGTGGACCAGTGGGAGGTTTCCAAACTCAGTTTTAATTTTGCAAGTTTTTTTTTTTTTTTTTATGTTAAAGCTAACATGTAAGCTGAAACAAAGAAAGGAGATAAAATAAGGATAACCTGATTGATTGCATAGGCTCCGCCCTCAAGCCCCACTTACCCATTGCCTAAATAGTCCCGAATACCCATCATCCTTGGAGTTCCATAGGGAAAGTATTCTAAATATTGAACAAAAATACTTTTTAATGCCTTGGGAAGATTTGGAGATTAATGTGAAACTACAGCGTAAGGCTCTCCACTGGAAAATGATGTGATGTTTCTGGGTCTTTCTGTTTTACATTTTTCACAACAGAGAATTTTATTTATTTTGATAAAATAAATTATTTAATGAAGTGTTTCTATTAAATAGTGTTATATAAAAAAGAAATATAAAAAGGTACATAGCAACCAATTCCAATACTGCAGTAAATATATAATATGAAAGATATTGTTCAAAATATTCAAAAGTGGCCATCTCTTAGTGTTAAAATAATAAGTGAAGTCTCACTTTTCCTCATCCTACTGGCCTGTATCTTGCAAGTCTCTATAATGAGCATGCAAAGATATTGAAGTGAAAAGTCATTATAGAAATTTTTTAAATAATATATGAAAGTGCAAAAAAAGTAAAAGTAACCAAAACCCCAACATAATTTTAAAGTTTCAATAATATATAATGTGTTCACAATCCAATACCTTTTCCATTCACTTGCTAAAGAAGCTTCTGTTAAATAGATGTTTTACTGCCTCCTTCACATCCTTATTTCTGAGACTGTAGATTAAAGGATTCATCATGGGAGTCATCACCCCATAAAACATGGATATAAGCTTGTCAGTGGCATCCAAGTCATCTAAATTGTGTGTCTCTTTAGACTTGGGTTTCATGTACATGAAGAGAATAGTTCCATAGAATATTATGACTACAGTCAGATGGGCTGAGCAAGTGGAGAAGGCTTTGCTTCTCCCCTCAGAAGTACGGATCTTGAGGATGCTGGCAATGATAAATGAGTAAGAGATGACAATCAAGAGCAGGGGCATCAATGTGAACAATGTCGTGGCCACAAGCATGATGAACTCATTGCCTGAGATGTCAGCACAGGCCAGTTTCATGACGGCCAGAATTTCACAGGAGAAATGATTGATTACATTGTTCCTGCAGAAGGTCAATTGTACCACAAATGCAGTTTGTACTGCAGAGTTGATAACCCCTGCCAACCAAGACACAGCTGCCATGGGCACATAGGAATCCTTGCCCATGATGACAGGATATCTCAGAGGGTTGCAGATAGCCACATACCGGTCAAAGGCCATCACACCAAGGAGCACACATTCTGTTGTCCCCATGGCCAAGCCAAGGAACATCTGTACTGCACAGCCAGAGAAGGAGATGGTCTTTCTTTCTGAGAGGAAGCTCACCAGTGT
>JAQQSQ010002361.1:0-10970 GCA_028627145.1 Eidolon dupreanum | reverse complement strand
GGTCACCAGGCGTGAGTGTGCGTTACTGTCACACCTGGAACTCAGTCCCTCGATTGCAGTTCACGCCAGTGTGTCATGAGCACAGCCATCCTCCACAGTTCAGCGGTACTGCAGACTCTCCACCCACAGGACCCTCCACTCTAAAACTGTACGTCCTGAGCGCAAGGTCAAGTCCCCCATCTCTTCATTCTTTCTGAGCGTTCGGTTGACCACGTCACTTACCCCGGTACCTCCACTTCTCCATGTCTTCCAGGCCACCTGCTCTGTGTTCATGTCCCTGCTGAGCCCAGGTCAGCTACTGGAATCGTTCCCAGCTCTGCTTTAGACTCTCTTCCTGCCTTATCGATCCCCAACCTTTGGTGACCCTCAGTCATTTTTATTGTCCTCTAGGATTCTGTAAACTTGGTTTTAGTATGTCGTAAAACCACACTGAGAAGGAAGACGCCAGATTCATTTTTTTCTAATCTCAGGCACAGTCTGTAATGTTGTTAAGAGGTTGCTCCTCCTGCTCTCATCCGCCTCCTCATCTTCCCCTAAATGGATTCCTCAAAACCTTTGACTTCTATGATATATATAAAATCAAGATACAAAGTTATATATTCAGTGTCATTTCTATTTTGTAGCATTCACACAGGCGTATGAACTGAAGAACAACTCACAGTAAATGCATAAAAATCTTTATCAATGTTGCCTTTAGGTGGTAGCATTTTTTTTTATGATTTTTATTTTTCTCCATGCACTTTTTTTTCCTCCTCAAAATTTCTAGAAAAAAGCACATATTTCTTTTAAAATCATGAAAAACAGACATCATCAAGCAAGGAAACAGGATAAGATCATGTGACTAAAAAGGCAGGCAAAAACAGAAAAAAAAATTATCCAGCTCTTAATGTTCAGACTTGGGCTCTGAGGTGACTGAGCCCACTGCCTCGGCATATCCAGTGCCCCATGAGTCGTGGCCATTAATGACAACTGAGGTCTACGGACTGCATTGCCAGGACCAAAAGGGAAAAGCACAAGTGACGTTTTAGAAGTGGGTGAGGAGCCCACGTACCATCCCCGGGGAATGTAACTGATTATTTAAACATCTCTTTGGAAAGAATGCTATCAGTATCTTGGCTGATTCAGGGCACGGAGAGGAGAATTTATTAGATATTTGGACTTCTGATAAACTCCAAGGGCAAAGTGAGGAAAACAAGTTACTTTTTTTATAGGATTGAGTGGTTTCAGTGCCGGGTATAAAACCTGAAGCTGTTGCAGGTGCATGAGACGCTTGCAGCTCCCCGTGGCTATGGTGGACCTAGCGTTCCAGGACACTGCCCCCCAGGGTTCCATTTGGCTAAGGTCAGTCTCAGTGAATAGACCCTGTCGAGTGAAGAGAGTTATTGCAGGTTGTCCTGGAGAAAAGCGGGTGTTGCTGTGTTGCTGCCAAGCCAGCCCACGCTTAGTCGGCGCACAGACTCACAAGCGATGCTCACTCTGTCCCGAGCGGCCTTGCCAATTAAGCAGTCTAGCTTGCAATTTTATAATGATAGGTCTTGAGATGAGGAAAAAATTATACTCTCACTGTATGTATTATACGATAGTCTTGTGCTCTGCATCTGTGACTTCTACCCTATTTTGCATTTGAATATACGTTTTTGCAGTTCCGGTGCCAAATTGGGGGAGGTGTATCTGGCAATATTTGGAATGTAGAAGATAGAGTCAATGTCTTTCCTGGTAAGAGAAAAAAGGACCTGAGGAGAAGTCTCAGGGCTTATTCACTAATGGTCTTTCCCTTTGTGATTGTATCTGTTTCTGTCACCTCCTCTCCTGCCTGTCAGCTTATTCTCTTAGTCTGTTGGAGACAATGCCCAGTGTGACCACAGACGAGGGTCAAGGAAGCCATGGCTATTTAGAGAAATTCGGGTAGAGAAAATAATGGGTGACTCATTTTTCAAGATAGGATCTATATAAGAAGTCATATTTGCCACTTCCCTTTTAGGATTTTAATCACTTATCACATGGCATCTGTTCTACCAGTACTCACATACTCACAGTGTGAGCCATGTCCATCGGGGGTGACATGTGAATGTCCCGAAAAACAAATTCGTGTCAAGATTTGAGTCTAAATCTTACCTCCTTCCCACAGTAGCGCTACCCACCCTTCCTGTCACCTCACTTTATCAGGGATCATTTCCCTGGAGTCAAGGCAGGTACAAAGGGGGCTCTCTTGCCCAGTAAATATGGGGGTACAAATAGGGTAGACAGGACTGAGTAAATATTTGGAGTCAGACAGATATAATTTTTAAGTTTCTGAGCCCACTAGCCAACTAGCTGTATAATCTTAGGCAAATTAACCTTATCCTTCTGGACCTCTTGAAGTAAAATTGAGGTTACAGTACCTGTTTTATAGGATTTTGTAAGGATTGAATAAGGTAATGCCTGGGAAGTATCAGGCACTCTAAATTGTGGTGGCGGCATTAGTGGTGGGTGTCTAAATAATGATGATGGCCATTTAAGGTTAGTGTTGAGGAAAATTCCAGTGTGAGAACACACAATGAACTATCAAGCTATGCACAGGCGGTCCAGAGATTGATTGATGCCTTTGTTTCTAAGTTGGCGCCATTTGCAAAACTGTATCATTTCAAAATTATTAGGGCCAAAACTTTACACATTAAAGAAAGTAGGCCACCATTCTCCTTCAGGCCCTTTTATATTGGCAAGGGTTGAGTGTGGATATAAATTAAAAATATGAAAAACAGGTCTTTGAACATTAGAAAGATTTCTTTCATTTGAACCAGATTCTAGGAACTCATATCAAATGAACTTTAAGAATATGGGAATCAGAATGTGTGTTTGGTTCAGTGTTTAGTAGTGGGGGGACCCCAGTAAACAGCAAACGTCAGCGATCTCCCTGTCATTCTACATACCCTGCCCCTGGTGGAGAAGGCCATTCTGAACCTAATCCCCTATATATTGCCTCTTTTACTGAGGGCATTCATTAGAAGAGCAATGTATATCATGTCCAAATATGTTCCCTAATTTTTTTAAAATAAGAATTAATTTTTTTGTATAAAAATAGTAATAAAAAAAGGAGGATATTGACTTCTAGTTTCTACCATTCTAAACACCCAGCCTTTTTACTTCTCCAGATTCTCTGCTGATCTGTATCTGCAGGCGTTTTTATGATAGTGCAAGTTAGTCCTGATCTTTTCTTGCTGACACTTTTTTAGGTCATCTTTGGGAGTTCTAAGGGGTTAGATAAAGCTACAGTGTTTGAGGTAGGACGGGCCAAGGAAGAAATGGCTTCTCCCTTGACTGCCCTGAATACTGCTACCTGAGGGTTAGAGTTTGGGGAGGGTTTGGAAGGGGCAGTTAAAAAGGAAGTTGGAAGAGGTCCTGGGGGTCGTCTATGCTTGGGTGGGAGGGCACAAAATGAAAGTCCTTGAACACACCCTTGATTCTTCTGTTTTGGGGCCTTCGTTATATTTTGTTATATATTCATACCCATCCTTCGAGGCCTAGGTTCCATGTTCTCTGTTTTCTGTAGATTTCCTAGACTCCCCAACTCATAAGGACTGGGGAGGAGGCCCTAGAAATAACTGCCCCTTTGGGAGTTTAGACACTCATATGGGAAGAAATAGCCCTGGGTTAATTATCTTAATAGGTGAGACTGAAAAGGAAGAAATAATGGGGCCTGGACAGACAGCAGCTCTTTAGAAATAGTTCTGGAATGACGTTGGCCCTGGGGTTTCTCGTACTGCTTATAGACATGTTGCACAGGCTGCTTTGTAATTGTAAAGTCGTATGATCGCCACCTGGCCATTGACTATGAAAATTATTGGAAAAAACGATCATAGCACAATTTGATAGCATCAGAGTATCACCATGTAGCAGAGGGCTTTGAGAGGAGCAATCATTTTCTGATCAATCCCAACCTAAGCACCCTGGAAAACTGTAGGAAAAGCTCGTAATATGGAGTATTGAATGTCGATGCACTGTTTGAGTCCAGTGTCTTGATCGCTTCTTATGAACAAATCAAGAAAACATGGGTACCAATGTACCGTATACTTGAATATAATAATAAAATAAAATTTAAAAAGCGTGGGTAATATACCATGCGGAAGTTAAGTGGGCGAACAGCTGGTGGGCAGGTCATACTGGGAAAATGCTTGGCTCTTCAAATTAAGCAGGAGAGTGTCTTGGTAAAAATTAATAGATGTGATTTTAGTGGAATCGGTATCGGTACGGACAGATTGATGAGGTAGGGAGAAAAGGATAAGGCTCACTGAGGGAAAGTACGGTGAGTTTATACAGCAAAACAACATTTAAGGTAAAAACAGCCCGGGGGAAACCATGTGTGTGCATCTGTGCAGGGAAACTGTGAGCTCTGGTGAACCACATGGCCGCTGAGCCTGAGTCATTCATGGACTCGTGTGAAAAAAAAAAAATCCAGAAACACTTGGATATGAGAAACTAGGACAAAGGATATACAAGTTATTTCCAGACTTGGGTAATACAGAAGAATTTACCAACGTGTGTCACTGCTTCGTGTGTGTGATTGTGTGGGGTGGGGTTAGCACACTCCAGCGCTCTCTGCACTTTATCAGATGTTGTCACAAATTGCAGTCCCCTGGACATATGCCCTGTGTTTCACTATGAGCCCTTCCCGGGGGGAGCATCAGATTCCTTACCAGCCTTTTGGAGCAGCTGAGTGAGCCCCAGTCTCTGGCAATAAGAGGGAACTTGAGCTGTTAATTGAGTTTAAGTGATTTTTTTACAAATCTCCTGGGACTACAGTAAACACATTAACTCAGTACCCATCCAAAGTGACCTCCGTACCCCTCCAGTTATCGATTCACCCCAGGCAGGCAGCTAGCTCAGAGTAGGGGTGGGTGGGGTGGAGAAGGTGACGTATCTCGGGGGCCGACATACATGGCCCTGTTGTAACCTGCTCCTGATCTAGAATGTGGAATCTTCAGAGCAAGGATTGAGTGAAATCATGTGTGGAAAGTTCTTTGGATCCTTGGAAAGTATTAAAATGGGTTTATGGTTAAGCATCTATTAGAATAGAATTGCATAATTATTACAAGGAACCTTAGAAATTCATGCACTTCTTTTATAAATATTTGAGGAAACTGAAGTCCAGAGAGGTCAAAGAGACTTACTTATAAGCCAGTTAGTAGCTTGTTATCGTAAATTAACGAATTGTGTGCTGAAGCCAATAGATTACTCCAGACTGTATCTTAAAGCGGAAATGAAATTCTGTCTGCACTTGACCTATACCAGGGTAACAGCCTCTGAGACCTATAAGGAATCAGACAAATATCCTAAACGAGTGTATGAGCTGGGACAACAAGGACAGGGAGTGACTGGGATGGTGGCCAACTGGGAACGTATGTGCGTTCCATTTAAAGGCTGCAGGATTCCCCCATGTGTGGAGGCAGGCCCAGTGTTGACCCATCCATTTTTCAAGAGGAGTTAGAAGCGGGTCAGCTTTACGTTGACCAGGTAAAAGATGTCGGATGGACTGAACTTGGCCCAAGGAACAACCGTGCTTCTGGTGGCAAGTGCCGTCACCTGGGTCTGCAGGCAGATCATGAAGCGATCTATCCAATGCGTGAATAGCAGCAGCTACGTATACGTTTTTAACCCCACAAAGTTTCCAAGATATCGTTCTGGCTGATACTTACTACATCCTGTCCCTACTTTATCTCAACACAGGGGAATCCATGAGTAGTACATTTGTCTCTTCCACTGTCCACTCTCAGTGAAAGTGTTTAATGAGAAGTGGAAGGGAAAGAGGCAGAGGGTCTGGAAGAACCACAAGCTGGTGATCTGCTTTGGAATAATAAAGAATTGCCACATGGTGGGTTGTAGACCAAAGTGCCCTATATGGAACTTAATTAAGTGAAGATTTATGCCAAGATCCAGCCCTGAGGCAGAGAAGAAAGAACATCAGTGATTTCTAAGCAAATGCCAGGCTGTCCTCTGCTCCCCTGTGAATGTCTTCTGGCTTTCCAAATCTGTCTACAGAATTGTTTTGGAAACAACTAACTGGGAGTACCCAAGGTTTAAGGAATAAGCTAAATGTTGAAAGCATCTCTCTGTGGGATCAGTACATTCATCTCTGTTTCTGCCCTCCCCACCCAGCCGGTCTGTTGTCAAAACAGTAGCCAGTCCTTTAAAAACATTCATCTCTCAGTCCCTCTATCTTTCTGACTCACAAGACTCAAGTGGCTAAATGCCTCTCAGTGTCCCAAAAGGCTTTATACAATCTGCCCCCTGCCCAGCCTTCCATTTACTCCCCTGACTTCACCCCCTACTACTTACCACTCACTCATTCTGTCCAGCCACACCGGTTTCCTTTCTGTTCCAAAAATGCTGTGGCATGCTCCCTCCTGAGAGCCTTTGCACGTGATGTTCTCTGCTTAGAAGACTCTTCCCCCAGATACCGTCATGGCTACCCTTGGTGCTTTTCAGAGAAACCTTGCCTGCTGAAAATTGCCATTCTCCCGCCGCCCATCCCCATCCTTCCAGTGCCCCCAATCCCCATTTCCGAATAGAATTTTTTATAGTACTTGTCCCTGGTTGCTACGTTCTATTTATTGGTTTTTCCTTACTGTAAGTCCCATGAGTGCAGGCATTATTGTCTGTTTCGATCACTGCTACATTCATGGAGTTAAAGCACTGCCTTAAAACAGAATAGGTCCTTGATAAGTATTTGTTAATACATTTTGAGATTTTATTCCCCCTTGTGTGCCAGGAATGGTGATCTTCACCGCGCTGGATAAATACACCTCTTGCTACTGCATCGTGGTGTTTTTTTAAACATTTCTATTAATAGACTTTGTCTGTTTTCCAAGTTTTCTATGTCAATTCTACTTCCTAAATATATCTTGAGGTTTTTTGCTTCTCTCCGTCGCCAACGTCTTTTGCCTTAGTTACAGCCATCAGAACCTCTTGCCTTCCCCATCCACCCTTGTTCCCTCCACACGGTCGCACTCCGCAGCCAGAATGATCTAAAATCTAAATCTGGTCGTTTACCATTCATTTCCTCATTTAAAATCCTTCAGTGGTTTCCCATTGCCCGTCTCATAAAACTCACTATCCTTGCGCCATCCCACAAGGCCGTACATGATCTGGATGCGACATTGCCTTTTTCTGTTCCTCTTACAGGCTGATTTCCTTCCCAGCTCTGGGTCTTTGCTCCTCCCCGATGATGGAATAACCTTCTGTTCCTATTTTTCACTTGGTTGACATTCTCTTCATCTCAGTTTAAATGTCCCTTTCTCTGAGTTTCTCTGAGTCTCCCTAGTCATTAAGATACTCTGCATTTTCCTTCATAGCATTTACCACATGGTAATGTAATACTTGTGGAAGTGTTTCTTTAATTACTACCTCTGTGTGTATTTATTGAGGATCAGAACCCTTCCCGTGGGGTTCGTCTTTGTATCTCCAGCACTTGACACCATCCCTGATATGTAGTCAGAGCTTAATAAATAGTTGTGGAGAAAAAAAATGAAAACGGAATGGAGGTGTCTTGCCACCCCAAGGATCAGGGACCACTTGGGGAGTGGTTATCTCATTAAGTATTTGTTTCTCTCCGCAGAGATTATTTTGCAGAGGATGATGGGGAGATGGTACCCAGAACAAGTCAAGCGGCAGGTAAGGAGGCCATGGGGCTTTGCCTTGCTAAATTCTTGGTTTTCTGCTCATTATAAATCCCTTGACTCATGGACCCTTTAAATTCATCATGGCAATGTCCTCAGACTTTCTGTGAATTTCCAAATATGCACATACCACAGTAGCACGTAATTCCCCATCTTCCCGGCACAATGCAGGAAATCATAACTAAAATACTTATGTAAACTCTTCATACTCTTAATGATTCTGTAATTGCAGGATTAAGGTCACTTGTAAAGTGATTGAAATGGATTCTGCTACTAAAATGAAATCTCTGCTACAATTTACCATGAAAATGGACATAATCATAGTGCCAACCTCATAAGTGAGGTTGAGTGAGAAGATCTTAATACATAGCTTGTGAAGGAATAAGCACCTGGCAAATATTATTATTAATCTAGTCATAATAATATCATACCATTACTGTCCTAAAATTAGCCAGGGATCTACCTAAATTATAAAACCAAAGTGAAGATAGCTCTCTACTGGGGACGATTTTTCACAAAAACTTCTAATCACTTAAGGGTTTTATTTACTTTGCTAAGCAATGTGCCTTTTTCAAACTAGTCTTGAAGCACAGATGGTTCATATGAACAATGTGGAGAAAAGTTTATAATTTGAATGTGTTGAGGACTTCAGAGTCACATAAAATTAGCATTTGTAATTGTGTCTGTTAAATCTACAAATTCCTAGGGTCTACCATACTCACTTTAGCATCAAGATCCTCCATTTTGCAGTAAAAATTGAAAGACTAGGGCAAAAATGGAAGGGGAATAGAAAAAATGCCTAGTACAGGCGAGATATTAGGTTGGGTATTTTTATTTATTATTTTATTTAACCCAAATGAAAGCTCTGTCAAGTAAGTATTTTTATGTCCATTTTTATGGAGGCAATGAAACTCAGTAAAATTAAGAAATTTGCCTAAATTCCCACAATTAGCAAGCGATCAGGATTTATATCCAAAGCTCTTCTCATCCCACTAACCTAACCGTAGTGTGTTATTCTGTTTTATCAAATTTCCTTCCATTTAATAGCCAATTTAATTTCACCTAAATGTAGAAGAAATCATTCTTCCTAACTTCTTTTAATTGAAATTTTGCATTTACTTAGAAATAACCAGAATATCAACAAAAGAGGTGCAATGTTACTATTGCTATTGCTATTATTATTATTATTATTATTATTATTAATCTGCAATCACAGAGTGGCATACAATTAACAGAGAGCAATTATTTTGTACAAGCTGAATTGCAGACAATAGAAGATGGAAAAAATACCACCGCTGTCTCTAATTTGTGTCGGGTACCAATAAAACCTGCTTTAAATTTCTGTGCTAATGTAAACCTCTGTCCTCTGCCAGGCAAGGTGAGTGGATACCGAAAACACCATGAAGGACAGGGCCAGCTCTCTAAAAACACACTGGACAGTATGTTATTTGTACAAAAATGAAAAACACTGCACAGTGCCCAGTTTAAAAACAAAGCACATGGCCTTAAATTTCACTTTTTTCCCCTTTAAAATCAGTAGTGCAATGGGGAGTTAAATACTCTTAGACAAGAAAAAACTATCCTGGAACCACCTTATTTATCATCGTTGTTTCTTCTTCATCTTCTTCATCTTTCACCATCATCTTTCGGATCCTCTTGGTCTTCCTCCTTTTCTTTCTTTCTTTCTTTCTTTCTTTCTTTCTTTCTTTCTTTCTTTCTTTTCTTTCTTTTTCAGAGAATGCTCTTCTGTGAGCATTTTTAAAAATTCTGAAAAGTTGATTGAAGTATCTGGAGACTTTTTCTTTTGCTCCTTCTGGCAAGTTTGCAGAAAGCAAGAGAAAGAGGGAGAGAGGGAGGAAAGGAAGGAGGGAGGGAAGGAGGGAGGGAGGGAAGGAGGAAGGGAAGGAGGGATGGAAGGATATTTTCTCCCATACCATATGCCTTTTCATTCTTTGCTCAGCAGAAGTTTTTTAGTTTGATATAGTCCCGCTTGTTTATTTTTGCTTTTGTTATTTTTTCATTCAGTGCCCATGCATATGTGGTCAATTAATTTTTGACAAGGAAGACAAGAATATACAAGGAAGGAAGATAGAGAGGGAGGAAAGAAGGAAAGGAAGGGGAAGGGAAGGGAAGGGAAGGGAAGGGAAGGGAAGGGAAGGGAAGGGAAGGGAAGGGAAGGGAAGGGAAGGGAAGGGAAGGGGAAGGAAGGGAAGGGAAGGAAAAGAAAGGAAAGGAAAGGAAAGGAAAGGAAAGGAAAGGAAAGGAAAGGAAAGGAAAGGAAAGGAAAGGAAAGGAAAAAAAGCACGTGATGCCATCTTGCCTCTTAGCTCCTTGAGATCTCCTTTGCCCATATGTCTCTGTCTAGTGAACTTTTCCTGAACGAGGCACCCACACAGCCCATTTCTCTCATTTACAGTGATGCTGTCTCTGAAGCTCAGTGCATTGTGATGGCCGTCATTCTTTCTGACTTCAAAAAATTGTTCAGTGAGAAAGTCTTATTGTTTCCTTCTGCCAGCCAAGAAAAGATATATTTTTCTCTGTCTCTACTTGAGTCTGCCAATCTGAGGTCCTCTGTGGACTGTGCTGGAGGGAATCCCTGACTACTTTTCTTTCACGGCGTTTCTTCTCAGAGGCAGGAACAGAGGCGGGCACAGAGGAGTCTTCACTGGCTTCTCCCAAGGCAGTGCATCCTGTGATGGCTCTCTGCCTCCTTGCCTGGTTTTTTTTTTTTTTTTTTTTCCTAACTCTTAGACCTGTTACATCCCCTTAGACACTAGAATAAAGCGTCAGTATTAGCACAGTATTCCTGTTAGGAAGGCTGGGTGGAGAGAACATGGTTTTGCCACTTTTTAGAAATGTAATCTTACTCAAGCAAACTTTCTAACCTTTGTTTACTCGTGAGTAAAATAGATTTAATAATCGCATCAGCCTATTTCACTGGTTTCAGTAACTTTATAAATGAAATAATTTTTTGTGAAGCTATTTTCTAACCTGTAATGTCAGTTAAAGGTGTTGGGTGTTACAATTGTTATTATTCCTAAATTATAATCTCTCTAGAGGGAGAGATTTGTAGAAATACTTCTTAACTAGTAGCTTGCCTTCAAAAAAAACAAAAGAGGATATTTCAGTGATCTTTGGTCATGTGATGAAGCATCCTAAAACAGGGCTCAGCAAACTACAGCCCATGGACTGATTGCCAGTTTTTTAAAATAAAGTTTTATGGCAACAGAGTCCTGCTCATTCATTTACATATTGCCTGCGCCTACTTTGAGTAACAAGGGCAGAGCTGACTAGTTATGACAGAGATGGTATGTCCCA
>JAQQSQ010002360.1:0-10972 GCA_028627145.1 Eidolon dupreanum | reverse complement strand
ATATTAGGGGTGCTTGCATGCTCAAAAATATTTTATCATAAGGGTGCACAATGAAAACTGTTTAGAGATCACTGAACTAGATTAATGATCTCTTGCTGTCCTTTGTCAACAAATGGATCAGAAGCCCTTTTACTGCCATTACTTAACGCCAGCGACATCTCACCACGTTCTCTAGGCCTGAGTCATCCTTGTTAACATTCACATTTGAGCTTGTTAATTTAACACCAGACTTGGAAAGAAACAACAGGAAGTGTGGGTTTCAAAAAACGCTATAACAAGTCTACCTCATGCTCTTTCTTGCCTCTGGGTGGAAAAGCCAGAAATTCACAGATTGGATGGAGTCTCTTCGCCTTACTTCTCAGGAAGCAAACAGGGTACATTTGACATGGCAACACCCTTCTCCAGGAAAAGAGCGAAACCCAAAGAGGGGTACTGGAACCCAGGGCAGCGGTGACACAGGGTCCAGCGATGTCTGGGTGTCAGAACATTCTGGAGCTTGAAGCCACTTAGGGATCTTCTTGTCCAACCCATCATCGTGTAAATGAGGACACAGAAAGCTGAGGATCCCAGTGAGTCACCCAAGATTACACAGCTCATTGTGGCACATCCGGGACCGTGACCAAGTCTTCGGACTCCACTTGGGCTCGTGGACTCTCTGAGGTCCCCTTGGGGCTGATGTGGGGGAAAGACATAAAGAGTTGTTGGCTTACGATGAGACAAGGCCAGATAATGTCCCAGACAGCATGTCAGTGGAAACGTTAGAGCACGCTGGCCGTTGTGTCTGTGTGGGACCCCTCCCAGGGGGGCTGTGGATCCACCCAGCTGAGAAAGCCGTTCAAAACCCCCCAGGGTGGCAGCCTGGGGTCTTTTGCCGGAGCACAGCTGAGGAGGGGGCCTCTCCTCCCCTGCAGTGGCAGTGCAATCACCTGAGCCGCAGGTGACTGAAACCCTTCCCACACCCTGGCTCTTGAGACGCCCCCGGCAGGGATTGCCATCCGGACACAGGAAAAGTAATCTTACAGACTCACCCTGGAGTGAGCAAGCTTTCTCTTGTCCCCCAGGCGGTCATGTGACCAGTACCTTGGGGCGGGCCAGTGCAAAACCTGTTTCCACGTCTGTCCGGCTGAGGAACAGCTGCCCTCACTAGGGGCTGGTCCGTGCGCTCTCCTGCACGGTCACGGCCAGGCTGGGCCGGCGCTCAGCACCCCAAGGGCGCTTTTCCCCATGAGCAGATCTTGACAGCTTGACCAGCAAGGCCCATGGAAACGGGCAGGTCTTGACCTGCTTAAGAAAGGAAGTGTAATCTGAAACTGAAGAAACGTTCTAGGGATGGGGAGAGATGGGCGAAGAGGGAGGCGAGAGGAAGAGGGTTAATAACTCCACCAAAAGCTGCATTTTTCCAGCCTACGATGTCTTCCTGGAACGAGTCTGTGTTCGCTGATGGAAACACAGTAGGAAGATGAGCTCATGCTGAGCACGGGCCCTCTCCCGGGAGGCTGGAGGAGAACATGAGATCTGAGACACTTGCTTGGAAATAAGTCAGCGGCTTTGAAGACGCATTGGAGGAGGATAGAAGATGATGGGGAAGCCTGTACGTCAGGGTTGAAGCTCTGTGTGAATGAGCAGAACTTTCCGGAGACCTCGATTGGAGCAAAAGAATCGACTACCTTCAAAAACAAACAAACAAAACCCCAGCAGTGTCATAATTACTGCTGCATCTCCAATTCTAACCCAAATTCAGCTGCTGGGACATATTTCTCCCAAGAAATGGAGCAACAGAACAGCAGGAAACACACAGGATGGTTACACAGCGAGGCCTCTGCTTTCCGCGGTTCCTCATTTATTGGCCCTTTGGATGTAGAATGAACCGTGGTATCAGTGATGCTCCAAAACGTGACCTGATTTCCTTGAGTCACTCATCCACTCAATAATTGCTGGTGGCCACCGGTACCTACTAAATAAACAAAGTCCGGATTTCACAGTTTAGAACTCAGTGACCTGCACAAAACCACGAGAGGCAATACGACAGAATGGCCTTTGGTGTCGGTCCCAGCTGAGTGTGAAAGTCTGCTGACCTTGGGGAAATCGCTGAAGCTCTCTGAATCCATTTGGGCAGGAAGGGCACCTTCCTTGCTGAGCTGGGAGTAAATGGAGTGCACTTAGCACAGTGTTGAGAACACAGTACACAGTCACCACGTGACATTATTATTTGTCGGTGATAATAATGCAAGATTCCTGCACCCTGCCTTTCCTTCTCTCCCTGTGGTTGGCCTGTACCCTACGCTCCTGCCCAAGGAAATATGTCCAGTTCCATCTGCATACGTTCCCAGCGTCCATGCTCTCTCACACTGGCCTTACCAATTTTTCCTACCCAAATGCTACCCTTCCTTCCAGGCTTGCCTCCAGGGTGCCCTCTTCTGTGTAGCCTTTGAGGGTGAGGTCCAGGGCAGATCCACCTTGGCTTCTGCAGTATGAATGAGAACCGTAGGTAGAGTAGGTACCCAGAAAAATGTTGAAAGAATAAATAAATGAATGAAAGAAAGCTCATGACGGGGTTCACCTGCAGGGCACGGATGGTCGGGGGACAGGTCAGGGAGGGTTTGTGGGTTCTGTGGGCCAACCTGGCTGCTGCCAATGGACCTGAGTCAAAGGCAAACCCTCCTTGGGTTTCTCGTGTGTGACGAGGAAGCCAGCACATTTTGCTACAGCTGTGATACCCGGTGAGGTCTGTAAAGTGCTTTTATACGTATCAGTCCTTAGAGAGAGGCTCTCGAAGGCTAATGCTTCTCTCTTCTTCTCACGTCCCTCAACTAAACAGGCCAGTGAACTCCCCCGGGAGGCAGGGCCTTAATCCTGACCTCTCACTTAGCAGCTTTCTCTAGCCTTGAAAATCTGATAAAAGTTCCAGTTGTCCCACAGGTCACCGTCTAAAGCTGCAAGGTCCACTGAGCACACACAGGCCAGCGGGTCCCTGTACAGCCCTTTCGCATGAATTGGGTGGGTAAAGCAGCACGCTCTCCCCTGCACCCAGTGCACGGCTTGCCAGGGAGGGTGTGTGTGGCCTGGAAAGCAGCCCCCACAACCCGTCCCCACAGCTGGAAGCCCTCGCGTGGGCTCTGTGCACATGCGCACACCTGCACGCACACCTGCACGCACACGCACACGCACACGCGCGCTTTCTCACTCTTATACAGAGATCATGCAGCAGGGGTGCTCTTTTAGAAAGTACACATTCTGGGGGCTCGGCACAGGTTTTGCAACCAAATGTGTAAAAACAAAACAAAACAAACAAACAACCAAACAACAACAAAAACCCCACGGAGCTAGGCACACCTCCTCTCCACGGGCCAAGCACACACACACCGCAGAGAACGCAGCTGGGCCCGCCAAAGGCTCGGCCTGCATGTGAGCGGACGGTATTCTGTTTTCAGAACCTCTCTCTGTGGAGTTGGACTTCGTTATCATCGCCTTCCTTGGGGCGTGGAGGGCATACCAGAGGCTCCCCCTTTTTGCCATCCAGCTCCTGCCTGCTGTGATCGGGCCCGGCTCTTTCCTGGATGGACAATCTTGTAGCTACGCATTATTTACTTCCAATGCTGCCAGCCCCTAAATGCATGATGGTCAATGACAGATATTCACAAGAATGACTACGACTGAGTTCTACCTGCAAAATATAGAGAATTTGGGGTAAATTTTAGTGCCATGGAGAGGCTTGAGCGACAGGGAGACCGGGTGAATGCTGGAAGGACAGAGGTGTTGGCCTGGGCAATGCGACGGGAGCCAAGCGAAGGACAAGTGTGACCTTAAACAAACATCTCGACTCTAAGGCCTTAATAAGCTCTCACTTTCTATGAGGATCAGATTTATACTCATACCATACAACGCAAATGTGCTTTGCTTTGTTTTGTTTTGGCTCAATTTTCAGTCATGGCTGGCCAGCCCTCTCTTTAATAAATCCTTACAAACAATTTTCAAACGTGGTTAGGTTACCAAAGTTCTTTCGTTCCATAAGATCGGCATTAACAAGGTCACTTATGCATCCACTGAAGGGTCCCTTTGGGTTGACACACCTCACGATCAGGGTCCGGGTTCAGAGAAGCCATAATCACCTAAGGAAGGACGAGACGTCAGACAGTGTGTACACAGAGGCACACCTCGGAGATGCCGTGGCTCAGTTCCAGCCCCGATGCAACAAAGTGAATATCGCAATAAAGTGAGTCACACGAATTTCTTGGTTTCCCAGTACACGTAAAAGTTATGCTTACACTACACAGTAGTCTATTACACGTGCTATCGCATTGACTAAAAAAAACCCACCATATCTAGACCTTAATTTAAAAATATCACTAAAAAATGCTCACCATCATCCGAACCTTCAGCAAGTCGTCTTTTTCCTAGTGGAGGAGCTCGTGAAAACACAGCATCTGTGAAATGCAACACCGTGAGGTATTCCTGTACTTCTTTGGGCTCACTTATTTCCACGAAGGCCCAAGCTGTATTCACGTGATACTTACTGGCTGCGTGGGATAGTGTTCATTCTCCATTTCTGTGACGCACGTCAACTCACTTTCCCTCGGTACACGACCACTTTGCGTTGAAGGAACTGTGCGGTCATCAGACCTAACGCCCACAACATACTTGATGACCTGTGAACTGTAAGTCCCCCCAAACCCTACAAAAGAAGATAGCCTTCTGTTCAGAAAAGGATCTTCGTTTGGGCATCAGGAACTCTAAGACTATGCTGAGGACATGGTGATGTGCGGGTGTCTTCTCTGCTCCTTCTCAGAGAGAGCTTCCTAGAAATCGACATTGCCTGATCCTCAGAACAACGCATGGCCACCTCGTTAGTGTGATTTGGGTTTCTGTGCCTGCTTCCAGCCGCCTTCTGCAGCATCAAGGAAAAGGGGCAGCTTTCCTGCCCGGCAGGGTGCTCACCCTGGGCGCCCTTCACAAACCCCGAAGCCCAGGACCCCAACCTGCCCCTTCCCCCTCCCTGGCACTTCCTGCTCACTGGACAGGTCATATGAAATACTTAGGGGACCTCGTGTATTTCCGGAGGCTCAATTTAAACACCTTCCTTCAAACCCCACTTCAGACAGAGGAGGTAAGAGAGCTGCTGAAACACCCACTTCCTGCTCCTTATGAAAGACACGAACCACATGCATCTGAAGGTGATTAATTGTCTTTATTGAAGGAAAACAAGAAGTCATCAGTCTCGTCATTATGGTAGAAATCTTGATATGTGTACATGATTGTCAAGGCAGAGAATCATTTGCTACATAGGCCCATTCACAATTTTGCAGAGCCGCAAACCTATGTGGGTTAAACTTCTTGCAGTTTATTACATGCACAAAATAAATGCAATTCCCCTTCTTTTGGACAAGCATGTTTTTACGGAAACATGGAACCATTCACAAGCCTGGTAATAGCAGACGTGGGGACATTCCTGGCTTCGACGTCGGAAGCTTTTGGAAAACATGCTCAGTGCTGGGGAGCTGTGGGGCTGGGGATGGCATTGTGTGGTGACCAAAGCCAATTGAGAAATTCTTCCAAATTTTGATTCTGGACAGAATGTACCTTTTATGTCTTCCGACCTGAACATGGGACTAAGATAAATGTTTTCGGAAGCATGTGGCCCCACCTTTGAAAACAAATCTCTTGTGTTGCCATTTGGACAGCATCTCACTCAATTCAGAGGGCCAAGTACCTTGGGCAGGAGAGCGTGAACGTCCGAGCAGACCCCTACACCCCAAAGTGCAGGCCCACCCCTAGGGCCTGGGGGACCTCATTCTGTCCAGATTAAAGTTTTCCTTTGAGACTTACCTAGTGTTTGGGGCTTTCAAGTCCCTGATGACACCTTATCGCTATGACTAAAGCCTCAAACACTCCTCTCATGTTCTTTTTTCCTGTCCATAAGAAAATAAAATCACCTCTAAGTTAAATGATTGCGTAAATAATCAGAAGACATAATCATTGTAGGAGAAGTTCCCTGGAGACCAAAAGGTTAAAAATAGATGTGATAAATGCAGAAGCGGCATTAGTACAAAGGGTGAGCACGACAGTTTGTCCCTTTGGTGTAGAAAGGTACAGAGAAGCCATTCCACATTTTGCTTTGTCCACAAAACAAGACCTGGCAGCCACATGCTGTGGGTTTGGCTGCTAAATGCACAGCCTTTGGGTTTGAAGAGGGCCGCCCAGGGCCACAGCCGAGCTGTCCTGCTGCAGGTGGCAGGGAGGCTGATGTGCCTCCCGCCTCCGGCCAGGCCGTGGCTGGCTTGCAGGATGCACTTCGCTGTGGGGCTGGCTCCCCTGGCCATGCCCGCTGCGGACCACGACGTGCAGGAACCACAGTGGAGGTTTGGGCTGAGGGGGCTCGGGCCTCTCTCTTCCGCTCACTCCTCCCGGCCTGCGGTCCGCGGTAGGGGTGTTCAAGCGGACTCATCTGCAGGCTGGTTTTCTAGAGTCTTCAGGAAATAAGTCACCCTCCTTTTAGGAATCTGCCCGCTTCACCTTTCCTATCTTAACCTTTTCAATTCTGAAAACCAAAGGGTCGGAATACTTTTTTGCAAATGTCAGGTACACTTGCAGCCCCAACCTACGACCAGGCACCCCACAAAAGAATGGTGGGTTACATACAGGTCTATACATTTTTTTTTTTTTTTTTTGGAGACAAACTGAACAGTGTTTGGTCTGGAATGTGTTTGAGGAAAAGGCCAACTCTGCAGAGTGTGAGTAGAAACAAATGGCATTGTTTCAGAACATGCACAGGCTTCGTGCACTGGTTGAGTCAGAGAACTTTCTTTCCATTTGCCGGAAGCGGGACCCTGGGAAACAGCGCATCTTCTTTCCGTTTACAGACCTGAGGAGCTGCCCCTTGCTTTCTTTTTTAATATTCAGAGGAAACCTGCAGTGCACTGTG
This sequence comes from Eidolon dupreanum, assembly GCA_028627145.1. NCBI lineage: Eukaryota > Metazoa > Chordata > Mammalia > Chiroptera > Pteropodidae > Eidolon > Eidolon dupreanum. The sequence continues at coordinate 4,053 of JAQQSQ010002360.1, read as the reverse complement.
GGAGCGGCAGGAAGTAGGGCGGAGTGCTGGCCAGAGCCCAGGCAGGACCCCACTCTCCTGTCTCCAGCCCTGGGCCGGTGGTGGTTCCAGTGTGGCCTCTCCCGCCTGAGACTGATGTTGGCCAAAGCTCTGGGTGGGCCACGGGTTGTGGTGGCCAAAGCCTTAAATAACGAGTTATCGCCACTGGGACAATGTATTTTCTTTCTAACCAAAATTGCTCATGAAACATCAAACTTCAGTGGGTTAATCCAATAAAGTTGTCACTGACTGAGGGAGAGGGTCAGCCCTCTGTCAGGAGGGGTCCTTTCGGCTCCCTCCCTTCCATCCCAGGTGTCCTCGGTCTTCGTTCTAAGTGGGAGTCCCCCTCTCCCACCCACAATCCATCTGGGACACGCCGTGTATCCGTGTAGACAAGTGACCAGGATGAGGTTAGAGCAGGGCAGGTACACTGAGTCTGAGGTCACAGGCTAATCCCTTTCATCAGACGGCTCACGCTTCCTGAGTGCTGGCGCATGGCCTGCTCAGCTAAAGGCATCTTCTTTTGACCCAGGCCGACTGCTGGGTTCCTAGGACACTATGCCAACAGCTAGCTAGAGAGTGGGACCCGCTCAACGGTCACAAGCCCCTTGTGGTGAGGTTTTAGAAGTGATGGAATTACCGCCTTAGTCAAGAGCACAAAACCACGCCTGCTTTTGGGGGTGCGTGCTTTCTGCACAGTTCTTTTTATAAAAAAAAGAAAAAAAAAGGGGAAATGAAGGGGACATATCCTTTCCATCCTCCTGTGGAGCCAGGGGCAGTACGAGGTGGTGAAAACTGCCCACTGCAATGGTCGCGAGAGCCCGTGGCACTGCTGTCGTTCCATCTGGACTCCTTCTTTCTGCAAGGGTTTTCCATGGTCGGTCGTGTGCCTGTCACGTAGGCGGGCCCTGCCCCCCTCGGCTCCAGCTGTCTCTGTCCCACCCCAACGCGACACTCCAAGACCCAGTGTGCCCGCGGGAGGGCAGCGAGCAGCCCAGACTTCAGGGGCCTGGTGAAGAGCAGTCAGCTGCTGGTCTGTTGGGAACCAAAGTCGCTGTTTCAGGCAAGTGCTAGCTTCTCTTACGGCCTCACTGGTGAAGAATAGGGAAGTGAGGGAGGGACAGACAGGCAGCTGAGGGAAAGACCCTTCGAGAACACTATTTCGAAATGTGACATTCAGGTGAGAAGACAGATTCGCTTGCTCTGAGGAGGTGAGGAGACCAACGTGGGCGGCGGAGGTGCACTCGGGCCTGACAGAAGCGTGTGCTGGGGCCGAGGGGTCACACACTGGCTTCACGGGCGGTGTGCATGTGACATGCTCAGCTACCGCTGCTGGGATGCGACATCAGTGAGGGCCCTAGGGCCTTGCCACCTGCTCGACAGGTCTTAACAAGGGCACGTTCTGGGGTCTCTTCCCGCGTTCTAGTGAAGCATGAATAACACCAAACACTCAGGCTCTCCCCAAAGGGCAAACGTTCTTCCATATGCTGGCCATTTTCTCCTCTTCCTAAAACAATAGGAAATAATCTATGTCTGGTGGCATCGAGACCACGTGGACTTGCCTGATGTCAAGTTCAACCTCTGGGCTGAAACCAGTCACCGCGTCCTTCTTGCCCTATGTTACCGAGACCCGATGTGCTCCGGGCTGAGCACGGCCGAGGGCTGACCGAAACCACAAACAGGATGCCCGCAACACGCGCTTCTCAGCACTTCTCAGGGAAGACGTACTTTCAAACTCATTGCATGTAGCAAGCACCCACATGTCAGCTCCAGAAAATAGTATCACGGATAACAGAATTTGGCTCTAAACGTTGCCTTCCCCGTGTGACTGACCGTGTGCTGCATGACGCAAAGGGCTGAGGACGTGCAGGTGCACAGTACAGGTACCAAATTCCGGCGAGCGTGACATCTAAGTGCTTGTTTTCTTAAGCTGTAGAAACATGAATGTTCCGTTGTGAGCAAGCAACATCCTGCTAAGTCTGGAGAGATGCCTGTTTCCTCAGATCCTCTTTACAAGATTCATTATCGTCCTTCTGAATGTGGGGGTTGATGCATATCCGACTCGGGGGACACCTGTTTCTTAACTGTGTCCGTTGTTATTTTCTAGACTTTTCCAGGCTTTTTACAGATTTGGAAGAGTGGTACCTGATTTCGCTCTGGAAACACATGTGGCAGATGCCAAGCAGGACTCCTGCCCACGACACACGTGGGGACAGGGCGGACCAGCTGCCTTATGCAACCTGCACCGCGTAGAGGAGGCAGAACAGAGCTGCTGAGGCTAACAACACTCTGTGTGTGTGTGTGTGGGGGGCTATCCCTAAATATTTGGCATGGACACAGGCAAAGGTGTGTGGAAGTGACAAAGATGGCGTAACCAACAGGACCTGCCGAGTCTGGCCAACTGCAGGAACAGGGCATGAGGACAACAGCTGGGAATGTTGCCGGACTGTCAGGCAGACCTACCGGGACCACGGTGGGTCTGAGCGGACGGTGCGGAACGCGGACTCAGCCTTGCGAGGCCGTGCCAGCCGAGGGCGGGCTTCTGCGAGGCTGGCATTCGGAGCCACCTGCCTGCCTCTGCAAGACAGCATCCTTGAGCCTCCTCGGAAGTGGTTTGCCCTGGGCTTCACACCACGACTGCTCCCTCCTGCACACCTACCCCTCGCGTGAGTGAGCGACGTGGCCCGGTCTGCCCGGGTCGCTGCAGGCCTGGCACTGAGAGTCCTGCACCCCAGGAAACCCTTCAGTCCCGGCAGCCTGGGGCCTTTGGTGACCCCACCCTCGTGGTCTTTGGTTTTCAGATTGCCCTGGTCAGAGGGACAGCTTCGAGCGCCGGCTGGGCCTGGCTCAGGCGGTCTGTGCCATCACCGCAGTGGCCAGTGTCCTGCTTGTTTGGCAGGTCACCTCTCCTTAGGACACCAGATCGATGGATTCTTTTCCAAGGCCATTTCCTTCTCCTCTTCCAGATAACATTCATACGAGGACGGAGTAAAAATGTTGCAGACACAACTGATGCGAGTTGGAGGCCATTTTTAAGTGTAAGATTAGAAACCCATTTTTAAAAAACACAGAGAGAGATTGATTTGAAAACTGCATAGCTGAGAGCAGAGCTTTCGTGGGTTACCCCTCGTGCGAAACGGGAGCTGCATGGGAGGTTCCCTCTAAACACAACGGCGTCTTGCTCCTTGGTAAGCGCATGTAAACACGCGCTGGGCGGGAGTCCCCTTCGCAGCAAGTCCAGCCTCTGAAGTTCGGCCTGGAGGGAGCAGGCTTCTCAATTTCTGACCGCTGATGGCAAGAGGCCCCTGGGGTTTCCAGCTGGCGAGGGGTTTGCTGGAGGAGCTGCCAGGAGAGGTTTTCTGCAGGTTCCCTCCCAAAGCGTCCTGGAGAGAGGACAGCTCCGCAGGACGGGGACCAGGACGGGGAGCTGGCCTGATGGGGAGCTGGCCCTCACGGAAGCGGGCAGAGCGGGAGGCCGAGAAGTAAAGTGCGCTCTTCGCCTGGGAGACGGACGGAGTCTCCATCCTCGTTAGCATTTTAAAAAATACCTTGAAATTTGCCTTGGAGGAAAAATAATCTCTTACAGGTTAACATAAAATCTACTACCAATAAGCAAAAGATATATAGGTCGTGTAACTAAGAAGTATAGATTGCGAAGACAGATTTCTTAAAAGGGAAAAAAAATGAAATCCTAATGCACAATATTTACCAATACTTAAATAATCCAGTTGAAACCTTTTTTTGTCATTGATAAAAAAAAAAAATACATCATAGACGGTTACTTATACTAAGAAGGGCGGAAATGACAGGAATTGGGGAGAGGACGCGCAGGAAGTCCATTCCATCAAAGCTTCGCAAGATTCCTATATACAGCACCAGATCCTATTAAATCAGCTCCCTTGAGTCAGTACAGTTTGTGAGAAATGAACACTTCAGAATTGCAGTATAAAATATGGCCATAAAAAACATCTGTCTTCCAGTCCTGTGCAGGAAGTCGCACCATGCAAGGTGGGACCACTCTGGAGTGGCTGGGGG
>JAQQSQ010002359.1:0-10975 GCA_028627145.1 Eidolon dupreanum | reverse complement strand
GAGTGTTAGAGGCTGAATCATAGCCACCCCTCAAAATTCATATATTGAAGTCTTACTCCCCCTGTACCTCCGAATGTGACTGTTCTTGGAGATGGGCCTTTAAAAAGATAATTCAGGTAAAATGAGGTCATACAGGTGGGCCTAGTTCCATAGGACTGGTGTTCTTATAAGAGACACAGACACACACAGAAGGAAAACCATGAAAAGTCTCAGGGAGAAAACCAGTCATAAGCCAAGGAGAGCAGCCTCAGGAGAAACAACCTTGCCATTCTTTGATTTCAGACTGCTAACCTCCAAAATTGTGATAAAATCAATGTCTGTTTAAGACACCAGTCTTTGGTGCTTTGTTATGGCAGATGAAGCACACAAATACAGCCAGCTAAAGCATTGGCTATAATCTGCAGATTATGAGTTATTTTTGTGTTACTGAATTAAAGAAATAATCAATTTTAAAAGTGGATTAACCCTCAAAAAATTTGTCATCTTAAAAAGAGACTAAGATTTTTTTCTTCCATGCCCTGTACTTGCTGCTAGAGCACTGGAATGAAAAGCTGTGGGCCTTCCTCATGGAGTACATATTAGAATGAGAGAGCCAAGCTTATAAACAATGTATGTGTAGTAATTTAAGTGCTGCAATGGGGAATCCAATGCCCAAGGGCACAGTGGAATCCTCTAGCCCAGCTAGGAGAGTGACAGGTTGAAGGGACCCTCCTGGAAAAGAAACTCCCAACTCTCAGGAGGTACAAACACATGTTATCCAGGAGAAGGTGGGGCCAGTGCTTTCCAGGCCTGTGCACAGACTGGGCGTGAGTGGCCCAGCCATGGAGAATCAGTGCAAGTGAAGCAGCGGGAGAGAGAGGACTCAAGGCCTAGGAAGGGGCCAGGTCCTGGAGGGCCTGGAGGCCAAGCGAGGTACTTGGGTTATAGCTGAGTTAATTTAGACACGGAAGGTTTCAAGTAAAATTCTGCTTATACTTTATAATTGTGTCTCCCAACTTGACCTTACACATAAGAGTCACTCAAAAAGTGTTTATTTATTTGAATTGAAATGACTAAACCTAAAGATGGTCTATAGACCCATTTACTAAGAAGACATAATGACATCTGCCTTCCTCCTCATCTCTCCCTAACCAGACCTTCTTCCTCCTTCAAGCCCTTCTTGTTCTGTGAAATCTGCCCGAACAGCTCAGACTCATGGTGATCTTTCTCTTAGTTGTACCTCTTATTACTGGTCATATCTATGATTTTCATTGAGAGAACCTGTAGGGTGATAGAAATCCTTCAAGTCAGGCAGAACTGGGAGACAGTCCTGACAAGTTTTGGGACCTTAAGACAGTCATTTCAGTTCTCTATGCCTCAGTTTCCTCATCTTTAAACTAAAAGTAATAATACCTTTCTCCTTTTTTTCCTTTTACAATGGAACCTCATCCCATTTTAGCTAAGCATACATGGCCACAAGCTAGAGGCTACATTTCCCAGCCTCTTTTGCAGCTAGATGTAGTCGTGTTACTCAGTTCAAGACAATGGAACCCTAGCAGAAGGAAACATGCAACTTTCAAGTCACTCCTTATAGTTAGGCTCAGCTGTTTGCTGTGGGACCTTTCATTCCATCTGCAAATTGGGAAATAGAAACAACCAGAGCAGTCACAAACCCACACCATGCAGACAATTGGGTTCCTGATGACCTAGGGGAACAGAGAAGTTCTGCCCACCCTGGACCACTTACCTGTGCACTATTACATAACAGAGGAATAAACATCTGCTTTATTTATGTCACTGAACACCTGGGTCCCTTTGCTGCACCAGCTTTGTCTGAACTCTAAGTCACCCACAGCCTTATTTTGGTGATTGTAGATAATATATTCAGGCTACTTGACACATAGTAGATCTGTGATTAGTTGATACTAATATTCAGTTGAATTGATAGAATATGGTGACTTGTAGGATGTGGGTGGCAGAGGAAAAGGAAAAGTGCATCGGACTCAGATGTCACACCTGAGTGTCTGAAAGAATGGTGGGATTGATATAAATGGTGGGTGGGTAAGGAAGATGAGTTGGGGAAGAGAGATAAAGGCAGGCTTTAGCCAAGTTGAATTCGAATTGCTGACAGAAAAGAGATGCCAAAAGGCAATTTGAAATTCAAGCTGAAGCTGAGTTCTAGAGACAAAGACTCCTGTGATGTGGAAGGGAGTTGAAGCTGTAGAACTGGATGAGATTTCTAAGGAAGAAAGCCGAAGACATACGTACTGGAAGGATAATGAGGAGACGAGTCTAGCTGGAGCAAAGGTTTCTTGAGGTGCAAGGGGGAAAAGGACTGGAAGGACAAGCTGAGTTGCCCTGCTGAGGAGCTGAAATCTTACTCTACTGGCAGCGAGTGACCATAAACTGTTTCTGAATGGGGAGGTGGGTGATGAAGAATCTACCTGTTCTACTAGAGGGTGTCTGGGTAGACACAGAGGGGTATACTTCCTCTGGAAGACATTCAACCACCAGGTACAGCCATCTCACTAAGATTTTAACAGAGAACAACTTCAATAAATATTCAGCCTCTGTGGTGGTGGGTTATGGGATTACTAAAAATTTTAATATAAAAAATTGGATGAAATTACTGTTTTAAAAGAAGGCTGAGTGTGTGTTATGTACCAGATAAATCAAAGCACTTTAAGACTGAATATTTTAAGAAAATTCTTGTGGAGACAGTGGAACTAAAGCTCTGGGATCCCATGAAATGAAAAGTAACATCTTGAGGGAGGAAGGAAAAAAGGCATCTCTCATTTATCTTTTTGGTCCTTCAGTCAGCAAATATGTATTCTGTTTTCAAAAGAAGCAAGAGTGTTGTCACCTAGAGGTTATCAAATGCTCAAAGAAGACAGACTTTTATCCTCCTCCTCCCAAAGTATTTCTAAGACACTTGGAAGCTAGTTTCCAAAATCCAGTTGGCCAAAACTTGGTGAGATTCTAGGATCATTCTCTCTCCATAGGAAGGAAGAGACTCTCTGGGTTTGTGATGACTCAGCTGCCACTAACAGGCTTGAAATCTGTCATCCTAGTAAGTATCCACACACTAGGACCATTCTTTCAGACACTCAGGTGTCTGCATGTGCTGTCTGTTCACTCGAATGGAGGAGAGAGACAATAAAACAAATAGGCCGGGAGTTGTCCAGTACTGTGGTGAAGATAAAGCTGGGTGAGGGGATAACAATGAAGCCTGGAGTTGCCTTATCTCAGGAAGGTTCTCTCTGAAGTGAAATGAGAGCTCAGACAGAGAGAGGGCAGTAAGGCAGCCACACAGTTATCCAGAACAGAAGTAACAGCAAAAGGCCCTGAGGTGAGAGAGGGAGTGGCACGTGTGACAGCCAAGAGGTCAAGGCTAGTACTATGGTGAGGCAAGTAAATGCCTAGGGTGCAAAATTTAAGAGGCACTCACTCTCAAGGCCACAGAGAGCTCACTTGTCCACTCTTCCTAAGAAACTTAAAGGTCCCAAAAACCATACTTGCCTGGAGGGGTTATTTAAAGAGTGAAAGGAGGGTTTGGATCTACTTCCTGAATGTCATAGTATCTTCACTAAGAATTAGCCTTATCTCCCAGCATGACTTGGCTGTACAGCCTCAGGCAAGCCTCTTTTCCAGTTTGGACTCAAGTTTTCTCTACTATACCATGAAAGGATTGAATTCAATGAACCGAGTCCTCCCACCATCACCTGGGTCTGATATTTTAGATTGTATGAACTTAAAACAAACTCCTGTTTTCAAAAGGAGCAGGAGCGTCACCTAGAGGTTATCAAATGCTCAAAGGAAGGCAGACTTTTTTCTTCCTCTTACTCAACTTGGCCCGATTCGGAAATCACTCTCTCCCCAGAGGAAGGAAGAGACTCTAGGTTTGTGATGACTCAGCTGCCACTGATAGGCTCAAAATCTGCCATCCTGGTGGGTATCTACTCACTAGGGCCTCCACTGATGAGAACTACAGAGGACAGTCATGGTAGGGACCACTTCGGAATCAACTAATAAAGAGGAATGTTCTGTATTGAATAAAGAGGGGCTTTTAAAGCCAAGTTTCCCATTCATAATCCTGAGCCAACACAGATATAACTGCCCCATTACCCTCTTTCTCTTAGGTTTTTCATAAGCTAATTTTGTTGCTTTTAGATTTCTAACAATTGCCCAGGACATTTGAGTTTTTGAAGAAGTTCAGTTTTTTAAAAAAAATTTTTATTATGGTGACATTGGTTAACAAAATCTAGTAAGTTTCAGGTGTACAATTTAACAGTAAGATGTGTGTGTGTGTGTGTGTGTGTGTGTGTGTGTGTGTGTGTGTGTGTATACAGCATTGTGTTAGAATTTCACATTTTGACATACAACTTGACTTCTACACCAAGGATCTGAGTCACAAACTATCATCATCATCCTTGTTCCTTTACAAACGAGGAAACTGAGTCTTTCAGAAAGAAGAGCCTAGAGCAGTCTCCCAAGAAAGTATCAGATCTGAAAAACTGACAAAACCCTAGAAAACTGTTGCCGTAAAAGGTCATGATAACTGGGAGCTAATGACAGGAAACACGCCTGCCCGTTATGTTAATGAATCAAACCTCACTTTCATAGTTTACAAATATCCACTGTTTACCTATCATGTCCCAGTTTTCCAGACATCAGGGATATAAGTGCCACACCATCCTTCCACCACTGGACAAACACTGACTCCTTCCTCCTTTTATTCCCCCTTGAAAAATTTATGCATATCAGCTCTAGCAAAGAGAGGCATAGGCAGATCACCACGCTACAGGTTCTGCCACCAGCCTTACTCCAGCACAGGCTTGGACTCCGCTGAAGCACCCTTGTTATATGGGGCTCTAAGGAAAATCTTAGGAGGGCCTTCGAGTGGCCTCCACCCTCTAAGGGTGGAGTGATGGAGACACGTAGATCCAGGACACCAGCTATGCTATAATTTTCCACTCTTGAGTCACAGTGCCCTGCCCAGAAAGGCCATTGCACCCTAGACTACCACAGTCCAGAATACCAGTATTTAATAAATGTGTTTGCATGTGCAGTATCAGCCAAAGAATGGAAACTCTGGCCCCATACAGAGAGAACGCCCACAAGAGTTGTGCTTTCCCTGAAATAATTTGACAACAAAAGTTGGGAGGGGCAAGAGCTGGGACAGGGGAGATAGTAGTCTCTTGTATAATACAAAGCACAGTTATACACATGCAGGCAGAGAAAGCCAGCCCAGGCCACCATCCAGATGAGAGTAGACCCATGACAAGGGAAAGCAAGAAGCAGAGGTTAACTTGATACATTTACTTCAATTTCACTTGGGTTTTAGCAACCAAGGATTTGTTTTATAGAAAAGGGAAAAGCACAAGCTCAAAGATTCAAATCCTTCTGCAAACTGCTTCAGGCAATTCTAATCAAGTAAGAAGTGAAAGAATTAACCTCAAAAAGAAGTAGGAAATTCAGAATGGATTCTAATTGGGCCTAGAAAAATATTCTCCCTGTCTTGAACTTTATAAAGTGTTTCCATATGCTTCTCTTAGCTCTGAATTATCTCAGATGTCTTTCAAGGGATGCCTTGTTATTTCTATTTTGCAGATGAGAAAACTGAGGCTCAAAGAAGTGAAATGACTTACCCAAGGCCACATGTTAGTACGTGGCATAGTTAGAATTCTTTCCCAGGTCTGTCTGAATCTAGGATGTCTAGCCAGCATAACCCATGCCTCAAAATAATCCAGTGAAAAAAGAGATTGATAGCCCAGATTCAAAGAGGTCAAGTGACTTGCCCAAGTTTGCACAGAAAATAAATTCAAATACCAGGAGGTGAACCCAGGTTTCTTTAGCACCAGAATGGGATCTCCTAGCCCCACACCACACAGCTTAGTCTAACCAGCTCTCTCTGCCCTAATTTATCTCTCCAAACTGCCAAAGCAGCATCTGGAGTGTAGTAGGCGATAAGTAAAGAGCTGATGGATAAACAAGTTCTTTGAAGTGACGTTTTATTGGGAAAGTAGATGATGCTCTTAACTGAGCAAGATAGTCAGTGATTCATTCTGCTGAAGGCTTAAGTCTAAATTTGGAGAAAAGCTCTTGACTTTGCTGTGAAATATGTCCCTGGGCTTCTCCCCAATTAAAAATGGGACAACTGGAAAAAGAATCTACTGTTCTGAAATTGAAATAAAACCATAAATAAGGCTTTTATATTTTTCCTCTCCAGAACAATCAGGGAATAAAGATAGTACTTGACAACATTGCAAGATTCAAGAGAACAGGACTCTTAAGTATTCAAATTCCACTTATCCTTTTATTATCTGTCGTTTTGTTAAGGTGTAGTGAAAACTGTAGATCAAGAAACTGCTATGCTTACCTCTACGAAAAATTCACTCATACATCTATTCTGTACATTCTCTCAAGTGCTGGGCAAAGTACTAACATCTAATAAGATGGGCAGTGACGGGGAGGCAATGAATGGAAAGGTACTGCCTCTCTCTCTCTCTCTCTCTCTCTCTCTCTCTCTCTCTCTCTCTCTCTCTCACACACACACACACACACACACACACACACACACACACACACACACACACCACTTGCTCTAGGGGAAGCTAGTAGTTTTGTCATGAGCAGCCATATAACGATACCCATACGGCAGGAACTAAACCCTCCTACCAATAGCCCTGTGAGCGAGCTTGAGTTTGTCCACTGTCAGCCCAGCCCCAGATGACCAAAGGTGAAATGATTCTCCACCTTCTTATGACCTAGGAGGTAAAGAGTAGGAGCTCTAAGTTTTAACCTGTACTGACCACTACCCAGGCCGGCACTGGCACTGGCTAGTATTTTATGCAGAGTGTCTTACTGAACCCTCAGAATCTTCCTTACAGGATTGTTACATTACACAGTTTTTCCCAGAAAGAACCTAAGGCTGGCAGAAGTTTGTTTAGTAATCTGAGGCAGAAGCAGAGCTGAGAAGGGAGAAGGGAGAAACTGAAGTACTCCATCCTTGTTCGGGGCAGAGAACGTGGCAGAGGGGCCCTCAGGAGTGGTATGGAGGAGCTGGGGGTTGGGGGGCATGAGGAAGGTGAGAGCAGCCCAGACAGCTCCCTCAGGAGGCCTCTCCTCCCTCTAGGGCAGCCGGTTCCCTGAGCACAGGACACTTCCCACCTGTCTCTAATTGAAGATCTGGCTCACATTATATCCTTTTAAAGTAAAAACTCAGGGTTGTACCCAGGCCATCTGTGTTTACCAGAAAGGGCCATTTTTCCACCCCACTGACGTCCAGGAAAGGCTCTCTAAGAAAGAACAGAGCAGGCCTCCCCGCCCGTGGCCTCCTCCCTGTCAGCAGGCCCAGCCTGGCTCCATGCACTCCCATCCGGAGATGATCAGTGTGCTTTGAAAAGTGCTCTGGAGATGGCAGACTTAGGTATCCTAGTGCATTCCATGTACTCCTGGAAATACCCGGATGGTGGCGGCCTTCTGATCATCTTCCTTTTTAAGTGAAAATGAGGTCCCCGAGACTAACTAGACATATCAGTGCTTGTCTTTTCCAGAAATCAATATAAGAAATTTTCATTAACAAACACATTAATACAAGTTTTATAAAAATCAACTGCTAAGTTATTGCCTTGTTTCCAATTTGTTTTGTTTTTATAATGCAGAAATGCAAAGAAACCTGTGACTTAGTCATCTAAGTAAACAAAACAGAACAAATAAATGTAAGAATTTTTTTAAATAAAAGTAAAATAGAATTCACTCATTGATAATGTTTTTCTATCTACAATCATTGTTTTTCTTGGTGATAATCGTACCTCACAAGTATATACTTGTATGTATTTTGCAGTTTGCAAAACAAGCAGCTCAGCCTTCACATCACCTGTGTCCAGCAGCAGGGCAAGGTCATTGCCCCTTTGCAGAGGAGAGAACTGGTAAGCTGGGAGGGAGAATGGTAGTATGGACAGCTGTGGGTTTGGAATTAGATAAGCCCAGGCTTCGATCTGGTCTCTACATGTCAGCCTGAGTGAGTTTCTTAGGCTCTCTGAGCCTCAGTATCCATGTCTGTATAATGAGGATGATAATAGTACCAGCTTCAAAAAGGAAAATCATTTCATAGTACTAAGAACATAATAACTGGTCAGTGAGATAATAACATCTATTTATGTGTCACTGTTGTTACTTTACACTGTAAGCTTGTGAGGATAAGAGATAATGTTTCTAAATATGCTGAACACAGTGCCTATAACACTTAAGGTGTTCATTTTGAAAAGGTAAAGCTAGGATTGTGAGTTTCTAGTTCCTTAATAATTCATCTTTCCTCTGCATCCCAGGTACCTGGGTATGAGATCAATGAGACACATCTTTTAACTTTGAGAATAAGTAGACTTAACCTTTATTGTTAAAATATAAATAAATAAAAAAGAAACGGAAGGAAAGAAGAAAGGAGAGAAGGAAGGAAGAAAGGAAGGAAGAAAGAAAGGAATGATCCCTAAAATGATGCCTAGCTGTACCCGTGATTTTGAAGCTTCCCCACATTTTCCTGTATGAGCCCTAGCTAAAGCAGAAATCATGAATATTAATATTTCAGGGTCTCCCCATCCCCTAAGGATAAATCCATCTCTTTATCCTGTTCAAGCCCTCCCTAAGTGGCCCCTGCATCCTTTTCCAGCCACAATCCCTCTGGGAAAATCACTCCCCTACCCACACATTGCTCCCACCTTCCCAAATCGCCACACCTTTGCCCATGCCTTGGCCTCTCCCGGACACGCCCTCCCTTTCTTCACCTGGCGGAAATCTCCCCACTCCCCGACTCCTCAAACTCCAAAGGGATGTCCGCCTTTCCTGTCAGAGCACCAGATGGGGACCTCTCTGAGGACAAGGGCAGCAGCTCCTCACCTTTGACCCCTCAGCACCCAGCACAGGCCTGGCCCTGAGGAGATGCTCCATGTGTTTGTTGAGCACATCAGTGGGACTGAAACAATCAACAGAGACCTTTCCTGGCAGAGCAGCCATAGGGACAGCCTCCCAAGCCCCATGGCCTGCTGCACCAAGGGAACGCCTGCTGGGGAGAAGGCCGTGGAGAGACACACACGCACGTAACCCTCTGTTCCTCTGCTTTGCTCATCTCCAGGCTGTCAGGATGATGGAAAAAGTGGATCTCACCCTGATAATCACAAATCATCTGGGCGTTGCTCTGGTTTTTCTTTAAAAGGATTACTAAAAGGGAGGGACTCTCTAATTATGGCCATGTGGAGAAAACATCACACATTGCAAGATAGGTCACTTCAGAGAAGAAAAAGAGCTCTTGTAACTGGCCTGGCTTCAGTCTACAGCCCTTCTCTCTCCAGGTCCTAGAAAAGTTGCCACCATGGAGAGAAGGTGACTGCAGTCACAAGTGACAGGCAAGTGACATGCACTGGCAGCTGCAGGAGGCCAGACATTGAAGCATCATGGAAAAGCCACTCCCAGGACACCTGTCCTCACTTCTCGCAGACCTCAGTTTGGTCTCGGCCTTCTCACTTGCAGACTTGGTGGCTTTCCCTATCCAAGTCTCTCTGTGTCCTGTTTGGTAAACATTGTGTTAATAAAAACAAATCCTCGGCATTGTGATGAGGATTAATAAGACTGTCAATCAGTTCCTTGAGGACAGGTAGTCCATGACCAGCTGACAAATTGCCTCCATCCTGCCCTCAATGGACAGCTATTTGGAGGTGTAAAGGAACAAATCGTGTTAGCCCCAGGTCCATGTAAGTTATACAGATATTAACGTTCCTTTCACTGTCAGAAAAAATTTAGTCCAATAAATGTTTATTCAGCATTTGCCATGAATGTGTTCAGTGCTGTGGGGAATACAAAAGAGATACAATATACAACATGAGCACTCCTCCAAGCTTTAGGATGATCCGAACACAAGTAGAATGAAGAAAGTGAACTAAGTAAAGAAGGCTATGGGAGGCTGGCTTGATTGAGAGTAGGATCTGATTTGTCCAGCTGGGAAAAGGAAAGAGTGAGGAAAGAAGACTTCCCAGAGGAGGCTGAATGCCAGTGCACACATGGAAGATAGCATTAAAACAATTGTAGGTACACTTGGGTTTTCTTAGGCCAAGGGATCCAGGATTGCCCAGGGCCCCCTTACACACACACACAAAAATCAAAGATGAAATTAACAGCTGAACTTGTACCCAAAATCTCCAAGTAGAGTTTCCTGGAGCTTTTTGCGAAGACCTTAAGTGCAAATTCAGATCTTGGAATCATACCATTGGCCACCAGCCACATGGGACAAGAGACCAGATTTGAAAGTACTTGAGCACAAGCCTGAAGGAGTGGGGAAGAGGCTGAGTCTGTTCTGTGCCAACTGGGCCCTGGTGACCCTCCTACCTCTGGTTATAGGAAGGCAAAGCAGAGAGACACACTGCTGTGTGTGACTTTTAAATGCACTATGATCCCCCAGTTGTACTCAGGAGTTTATCTCACTGTCTTGGGATCTGACCAATGAATGAACAATTCTTCCACAATGCTGGGAGAGGAGGGGAAGAGGAGGTGGGGAAGATGAGGGAGGCCTCCCACTAAGTTCTCTCCAACCCAAGGCTACCAGTGCATGGATATGTCTGACTATTTTCTGGCTCCATGCCTTTGCACCCACTGCATCTTCTGCTGAAATTCTTTCCCCTCTGATTTACTGACAACTACTTATCCTTCAAGACAGGCCAGGATCACCTCCTGGGATGGACTCCTCAAGTGCCCTGTCTAAGTCAGCTGTTCCCCCAGAGACAAGCACAGGGTACTCCCATGCCCAAGCATAGCACTTTCCAAATTGCATTGTCATTGTCTCTTTATTTATCTGAGACCCTCAAACATCAGTGAGATCCTTAAGGACAGGGAACCTGCCTTCCTTTCCTTCTTGTAATCCAGCAGAGAGGCTAACACATGTTGGTTGCTCAGAGCATGAATGTAGAAAGGGGAGAAAAGGGGAGAGTATTTAACAACAATGGAAAAT
>JAQQSQ010002358.1:0-10981 GCA_028627145.1 Eidolon dupreanum | reverse complement strand
GGACAAATTGGCAGATACAAAACAGTCACGGGGATGTGAAGCAGAACGCAGGGAACATAGTCAATAATATGGTAATAACTGTGTGTGGTGCCGGGTGGGCGTGAGACTTGTCGGAGGAATCACTTTGTAAATTGTATAAAAAAATAGCCTTTGGATTAAGGGCGTGAAGCTTCAGGAATCACTCACGTTTACATAACTCTCTATTTAATCCTATAAGTGCCCATGTGAAATGCACTTACCTTTGGACCACGAGTAAAGCTGTGCACAAGTTTTGTTTAAAAGACAAGTCCTGTTCGTGAACTAGTAAAAAAGTCTATGAGGAAACTACGGCAATCCCGTGAGGACACACCCTGGATTCACTCACTGTATCGTGTACTATTGTGTTGCATTTGGAACTATAATCCGTTCTTCCCCCTTCCCACCCCTGTGGATGGATGGTCACATTTCTTGGACCTCTAAGGCCACAGAGATAAGTGGCGGAGGTCTCTACTCACAGCTGTTACAGGATTCCTAAGCGTCCTACTTTTATAAAGACGCCTGAGATGGTAATGGATCCGTGAATGGTGTTTCGTGTCCTGCTAAGCAGGGTAGCTTTTACGCTGTGACATGGAGCCCCAACACACAGCCGGGGTGACTGTCAGCACTCAGCAATGGGCCCTAGCCAGCTCCCGTATGTGTGTGTATGGGGGTTGCTAGCATAGTCACAAGACTGTGTAGGTTCCCAACGATGACAAAATAGCGGGTTTAAGGGATGCGAACAGACCCTCCCTTTGTCTCACTGTAATCTGGGGAGAGAAAGTGTGAAAACAGATCTCTAATAGTTTGAGAAGTAAGAGAAAATACAAAAAGAATCTAAGCACTGAATCTCAATGCCGAATAACAATCTGAACGAGAACCGTCTGTTTCCTAAGACTCCCCAATTTTGTCATTATCCAAATAAAAGTCAGGAACGTTTTGGCATTTGGCTCAAAGGCTGAGTAATTTGGGAACTGTGAGCAACACACTAAGAAAAGGAATAAAAACGAGGCCGAAAGTGATTCTTGAACAACTTTCATCGTTCTGAAAACAAGTTTCCCTTCCCGAATGGATTTCATTTGAAGCCTGTGCTATTTTCCCCACCTGTCTTTACATGGGGCTTAACTGTGGCTTTGTCACTAGAAATTACAGGACATTAGTAAATGACTGGCCACTGTAAGTTTCCCTTCTCTTTGTTGAAAGTCATCATTTTGACTGATGACGATACAAATCATGATGAATGACACGTCGACTACTGAAAGATGGTTATTCTTTCCCTTAAAGAATAACCCTTACTTTAAAATAATTACTTAGGATGCCACTGCACAGAAATAGCAGGAACTATCCGATAGTTATGTATTTAAATAATTAGGTAACATCACTATTTTAGCAAGTCTGAAGGTCATTTATATGTGCAAACCAAGGTAGACAATGAGTTTGTTTTGTTAATTCTCAAAGAATTAAAGTGGAGGGTGAAAAATGTTCAATTCTAATAATAATTTGTTAATTAAAAAAAAAAAACCAACGGTTTATTGTTTAAATGAAAATGTAATAATTGCGCTAAGTTAAAACAGTACCCGCCAACAAGATAGTGGATGCAAACGAGAAATAAAACTTGCAGGTGTGACCCCCGAGCCTGTGAAGGACAAGGTCACAGTGAGCAGTTGCTGAATGAGATGCCGAAAGAGATGCTGGGTAGGAACTAACAATTCGGTACGTAAAATTCTCTCTTTCCTACAAGTTCAGAGTTTTAGGGAAATTTCTTAAAATTAGGCTTGACCAAAAGCATAGACATTCAATTAGCAACTTGAGTTTGGTCTGAAATCGAATGGGGACATCGGAGTGGTTCAAGGTCAAGTGTGACCCCATGATAAAACAGAACCGAATGTAGCTGACAAGGAGGGACAGAGTTTTGGGGTCAGTTTTGTTCCGCTTGTCTCTTTTCAGGATGTGGTGCAGTGTGTGTTGACATGTTGTTTGCTGTTCGGTTGGTTTACGTGTTCCTTTCATGAACGAGCTCCAAACTGAGATCCTGCCGGATAATTTTAAGAGGGGAAATCAGTGAGGCATACGCCAGCTCCACACTTTATTTTTCTTGGGCCGATGTGACGTTCGTAACAGAAACACAAAATTAACCATTTTTCTTGGTCAGTCAGAGTTGACCCTGATCTGACTCAGGGTCACCTTCCCTCTGCAAGAGAACAGACACCTCAATCTGTATCTTTCTGCCATCGTGTCTCTTCTTCAAACTTTAAATTCCATGGACATTTAGACTTGAAACTCGATGCCACAGAGGTCCCGCCCCTAGTGAGGCAAACAGGATAGAAAGTCCAGTGAAGCAGGTTTGATTTGACAGGTAACTGCCACTGTGTCTTGGTTCAGCAAGATGAGCCCATAAGCTCCGATGCCAGGTGGCAGCACAGGTAGCTCTAGTCTTACCTGTACCATACAGGTAAGGGGTTGCATAACAGGCATTCACTTGGCAGGCAGAAGTACAACCAGAAGTATTTCTCTGCTGGCCACTCCATGCTTCTGACAGGAGCCCCGAGAAGGGGTTCCTGCTTGCAGCTCCCCACCAAGAGGAAGCCCTCACCTTTACCCCATTCTCCATCATTATCCAACAATCCAAAATGTCAACCCCCAGCTCAGTAAGCCTCCAGGATGTCCTATACCCAGCCTACGATCAAATACCATGGGTGGATATCGGCTTGGTAGACTGGGGCTTCTATCTCCTTCTGCATTAAATATTTTGGTTATACTTTTTCTTGGATAATGCGAATATCACAGATCTATTTTTTCTGCATCAATTAAGCCATTAGTCATTTTGAGGTGCCGTAATCTCCATTTCTCAAAGAAAGATAGGATGGTTCCCGAATTGGAACTTCAAACGGATGGCTTCAAGATAAACTATCAAAGGCAAGTGCTTCGCACACAACTGACATCTTCAAAAGGGACTATAATTAGAAGTTACGCTGCGAATTCAAGAAATGGTCCACTTCAACTATTAATAATGTATCACGTTTATACTCTTCCATCTCTATCTGAAAATGTTTAATAATCTCTAAATCTATACTTGTATCCTTCAGATCTTAAAAGATCTCATCCCAAGAAAAAAGATTGTAATTATACCAAACGATGGATGTTAACAAAACTATGCGGATCACTTCACGATATATACATATATTAAACCATCACGTTCCACAGCCAGAACTAATCCAATGTTATATGTCAGTGATATCACCATATAATTGGGAAAAATCTCTCAGAGTAGAGGCTCTTCATGTAAATTAATAAAGGAACAAATAAGATTAATGGATTGGACCAGTACTATCAGAAACCGCTAGCAATAATTTTGGCAAAAAAAAAAAAATGCATGCTTATTTCTATTCAAATTAATGTCTGCCAACGACCACCATTCCGCATTCAGAAATATATGTGACTGCTTAGGAAGTAGGATTCTCTGCAGTTACTCTAGGAAATAAAAAACAAAGTCTAAAGGATTTCCCTAAAATGGACCAGCTCTCCTTTTCACTGGCAAAAAACACTTTGCTAGCAGAGCAGTAAGATGATACGATCTTTCAAGGAGGGGAAAAAATCACCCCCGTGTGAGCCATGGGCTAAGATGTCCATTAAACGTCCACGAGTCCCTTTAAAACTTGAGATGTATTTCAGTCAGTCCCCTTTTAAAAACCCACATTAATTTTGTATGTTAATTTTTAGGAGCCTCCATTTTGAGCTGGCAGGTTGCCAGCCAGCGATTTCCAGGTAGGCCATTAAGGAACTTTGTAATTGGGTTTTATAATAGAGAGAAATGGTAGAAAGAGAATCACAAAGTGACGGCGTTCGCTTTGCATTTATAGCTTTGTAATTTAAGAAGAAAATGGGAGCTCTCGCCCTATGCATTGCTGGAACAAAGGCATACGTTTTGTAGCCAACGGGGAAAAAACGCTTCAGATGCTTTTAAAACTAGTGGGGAAGCTTTAAAGGTTCAGAAAATAAACTTCTAGGTCCGGCGTAACTCTGTTATTTGAGAGCAAAGAGGAAGCGAGAGGGAGGTGATGTGGCAGGATGTCCAAGGATGTGTGATGAATAGGGACTGATGAGTAGAGGGCCAGATGGCATCCTGAGCTCAGAGATACCCCAATATATGGGACGATAATGGGTACCTCTGTGTGCGCACATAGCTATTAAAGTCATGAGCCATTTGAAGAAGTTAGGTACCATGGGTTGAAGAGTGTCCTCTAAAATCTCATGCCCAGGGGCAAGCACAGAATGCCACCTTATTCGGAAGTGAGTCTGCACAGGTGTCTTTAGTGAAGGACCTCAAGATGAAATCCCCCTCCGTGTGGGTGGCCCCTAAACCCAATGACTGGTTTCCTTATAAGAAAAAGGGACACACAGACACAGAGGAGAAGCCACGTGAAGACAGGAGCAGAGATGGGAGGGACACAGTCACCAGCCCGGGGATGTCTGGAGCCCTGAGAGGCTGGCCGAGGCAGACGTTACTGGACCCTGGAACTCTGGAGGTGGTACGACCCCACACACACCTTCACTTCTCACTTCTGGTCTTCTGGACTGTGACTGAATTACATTCCCGTTGGCTAAAGCCACCACATTTGTGCTCATTTTTTTACGGCTGCCCAAGAAACGAAAACATTTTGATTTTAGGATCATCTAAGAAGCTTGGCAGCCACGTGCAATATCTAGGACCGCTCTTGGGGGGGGAGGAATCCCAATTATTGTCTTATTTGCGTAAGTATTTAAAGTACCCGTGGAAAGAGCTAAAGAAAAATACACCTCTTATAGAGCTCTACTATTTTGACTTGTTTTTATAACTCTCCAAATCAAATAAAATATGAAGAGGTACAGATTGCTAAATATATTTTAAAGCTTAGGTTGCCATTTAAGATCAAATGCATGCCACAGACATAAAATGTCTCCATTCAAGCTAGCTGACATGTAATGAAGATAAAGCCTGAACTGATGACACCAGCATGAGTAGATGTTTCGAGGAAAACAGAACCTGCTGTATTTGTGAAAAAGGAACAGCTGCCGAATGGAAGAAGTGGAAATAAACACGGTTTGCATAAAATTAGGCATTCACGGATTATGACAGCCATGCGTTCACTCATACTGCAAAAAAAAAAAAAAAAAAAAAGTTTGAGTAAATATATTCTCTCCTTTGATATTTATCTTTCAGGAGCAGCAATTCAGAGTCAGAAAGACTATAATAGGGAACCATCCGGAAGACGTTTACTAGCGGGCAGAAGCTCAGAAGGCAGACTCAGTGTGAGCCCTCACCCAGCTCTCAAGGAGCTTGCACTTGGTGACAAGAAGTGGACAGAGCCACATGAAGGAACAAAGCCGCACGCAACCGGACGTGAAGGGTATGGCGCGACATGAATTCAGGGACAGGGGATGTCACTGTAGTGTGCCCTTCGTTCTCAGAGAGGAGAAATACGCAAAGAAATCCAAAAAACGTAGGTGGTTCTCAACGAAGGTGATGCTTCCTTCCACCCCTACCTCAGGAGACACTCAGGGACATCTGGGGACATTTTGGTTGTAAAGACAGAGGGTGGGAGGTGCCTCCGACCTCCAATGGGTGGCAGCTAGGGGTGCTGCTCAACACTGTACAACGCACGACACGGGTCCCCAAAACTAGGAAACACCCAGGCTAAAATGGCAGCGGAAACCGTGAAATCGGTCATATGCTTAAGCACGAGGGGTTCAAGTCCTTCCTCAGAATCTAAAACTGAGAGAAACAGCGCTGTACTTTGAATAAATGTGTATAGAACACACAACTAACTGAAGCAGAAGGATGGAAGTTATGACAGAAACCCCAACCTAGCGTCCTCCTATGGTAAATAGTTATCCACAGCACCCGTGATGTCATCTTCCTATGCACCTGTCTCATGACGTGTGTCTGTTGTTGCTGTTTTTTCCTCACTGGAACAAACAATGTTCCGTGCTCAGGGATGTTTGTCTTTTTCTTCACTACTCTATTGGCAATAGAAGGCACCATGTGGCAAACAGCAGGCCTTCAGTTTATTTCTTGAATGAATGAATGAATGAATGAAATCCACTATTACAGTTAGTTTCCTTGGCAAAGCTATCTTTGTAAGGGTAGGAAAAGTGTCTTTAAATCATTTAAATCATACAGTCACAGCTGTATTTCTCTCATTTATTTCTTTCAAATTCAGGGCTCCCTACAAAACCGTCTGAATCTCGCTTGCCAATTCACAGTTGAAGGATGTCTTATCAATTTTTCATCTCAAGTTATGGAAAGTTACATGCCTTGTGGGCAATGAATAAATTTCCAGTGCAGGTTGGTCAATGCTGGTGTTCTCCTGACAGATAAATCAACTGCTGTCGAGCTGAAAAGTTCAGACTCCCGAGCCTGTAGAGGTAGCACCAAACCCCGGGCATGGTCAACTGGTTGAAATGAATATGAATGTGAAAAACCCTCTGATGTCACATGAGCCTAGTGACACACCACCCATTCCTGCATCCATAGATCGGATTTGTCGACGATCGTACAGCAGGGGAGCCGATGAGACACTGTCCTAGAGCCCGTCTGTTTGGGCAAGAAGGGCCATCACTCTACTGCGTCGAGAAGTACAGTGAGCACTGAGTTGTCAGGTACAGCAACGGTAAGAAACAGACAAAGTTGAGGTGACGATCTCTCTCTTTGCAGTCCGTATTTTTGAGTAATATGGAGCTTTTTCGTTTCACGGTGCTGGCGGAAATTTCAAGAGGCGATTGCCTCTGGATGATGGGGAGACACGTGGAAATGATAACTGACAGAAAGATCGGCAGGAGGCGTGAGCGGAAGCGCTGTCACCTTCGACGTGAGCACTGAAGCCTGATGGCAAATGGGTGACGGGGTCTGAGAAGAACCGTGATTGGAGAAAGTGGATAAACACACACACACACTTCCTCAAAAAAAAAAAAAATCACAGGCACTAATGGCGTCGTCACTGGGGCATCCTATGGATCGTTTAAAGAAGAATTAACACCAATCCTTTACAAACTCTTAGGAAAAACGAGAGAAGAACACTCCCCACCTATTCTGCAAGGAGAGTTAGTATCTGACACTGAAATCAGGAAAAGACACCACGAGGAAAGAGATTGATAGATTCATCTTCTTGTGGACAGAGAAGCAAAAATCTTCAAAAATACAGGCAATCAAACGAAATCTAGAACTATATAACTCCCAGAAAAAATATAGGAGTCATTTGCTATAAATTTGCGCCAGGCAAAGATTTCTTATACACACGAAAAAGAGCAAAAGCACATAAGTACAGAAATTGAACTCAATCAGAATTTTAAACACTTGTGCTTCTAAGGGTATCATCAAAAAAAGTGGGGGAAAAACACAAACTGGGAGTGCGTATTTGTAAATCCTACATCTGGTAAGAAACATGTATCCAGAATATGTTATTTTAAAAAACACAACTCAATATGAAAAAAGAAAAATACCCCAATAAAACATAGGCAAAGGATCTGAATGGACATTTTCCGAGGAAGATATACAAATGGTCAACATGGACGTGAAAAATAAAAGGCTCGAAATGGTTCTTCATCGGGGTAACGCGTGTCAAATATGATACACCGTCATGCCCACTAGCATGGCTCAGCCAAAGAGACAGATGAGACCAAGTGTGGCTGAGGATATGGAGAAATCAGAACCTTTCGGCCAGAGGCAGAAAAATCCTGCAGCCACCACAGAAAAGCATTTGAAAGTTACCCAAAGGGTTAAGCAGAGTTATCGTATGGCTCACCAATTCTACCCCTGCGTGAATACCCGGGAGGCATGAAGACGTGCATCTCATCAGAAACCCCGGACGTGAATGTTTGTAGCAACGTTACGATATCCACAAAAGTGGAAACCACCAAAATGCCCATCACAAGATGAATGGATAAACAAAACGTGTTATATCCACGCAATGGAATGACATGTGGCCACGAAACACAGCTAAATGCCGACAGCTGCTACCACATGGGTGGCCCTTGAAAACGAGATGCTCAGTGACGAAAGTCAGAAGCAAAAAGGCCACGTCGTGTGGGATTCCATTTCTATGACGTGTCCGGATAAGCAAAGCCCCAGAGACAGAAGGTAGACTAGAGGCGAGGCTGTGGTTTGGGAGGAATGAATGGTGCGTGTCTCATCGGAGCAATGAAAACACTCAAAAATTAGATGGTGACCATGGTGGCACTTTGTAACTACACTGAGGGCCACTGAATTGTACACTTTAAATGAGCGCGGGGCATACAAGCTGTTTCAAACGTCACATGCCGACGAAGGAAGCCAGGTGTGGAGTCGGACTCTGATCACAAAAGAGGAGGCTGCGTTAAAGTATTTGGGTATAGTAAAAGGACATGGGGCATCGGAGAAAATACTTGTGACATACAAGTGGTCCTCGACAGAACACCTCCGATGCAGTGTGATTAAAAGGGAGGAAGTTTGTTGGTTGAAGCACAAAGAAGAAAGAAGTAGACACAATACAACAACCATAACAAAAAAAAAGAAAAAGAGAGAAAAAAAAAACTGCATGGAAAAAAAGAGATGTTGCAGCAATCAGAGGCCATTCGCTCAAGACTCTTTCTGTAAAGACGAGAAATCCTATGCGTGGTTTTAACAGACAAGCACTCCAGGAAGGGGTGAACGGCATTTATAAATGATATTCTAAGTTTATGCTTTGTCGCGAGAAGAAGACAGCAATGAGGTGAAGAGATACGTAGAGGCTCTTAATCGTATAGAAAGAGGTGGTGTGGTCAGCGTCCTCATGTGTTCAAAAGTACAGGATGGAATAAATATAAATGATATATATATATATATATTTACATATGTGTGTATATGTATATGTATTTCTATAAATATATACTTCCATATTTATATGCTGATATTTATTCCATCATCCTGTATATATACTACATATATTATATTACATGTTAATACAGAATTATGTGTAATAATATATATTATGCCATATCTAATCTAATAATACTGGACACGGATATATTGACCAGATCTGTAATGAAAAAGAAACTGGGTCGTCTCAACACCGATCACAATGTTTTAGCAAATAGGCAGGGTCACCCTGAACACCAGAAAACCGCTCTCGACCCAAACTTGAAACATTTCCGTATTCCAAAATAGTTCCCCCGACTCTGGTACAAAAAATCAGTTTTAGCAGGTAGAACTCATAGCGGCTGTGTGGGAGATGACATCATACTCATGTCTACACGGAAGCTGCATCTTTACGATGACGCGCTTTTGCTGCCCGCCTGTGTGTGACCACACTTGCTTCACAGAGGCTTCTTCCTGTAGCATCTGGACCTGTGACAAAATGCACCCCGGCCGGTACTGAAAATCAGTGTGTGCCACCTCAAACGATTAACTGCATCTACAGAGCCTTGCAACAGTGTATGTGCATAAAGACTTTGGCTCACCCACCCCTTCTAATGGCTGTAACAGCAAAGAACTGTTGCATTTCCTGTCCTAAAATATTTCTGAATTTTGTGTCCTGAGACTTGAGTGCATCATTCAAAAAAAACTAGGATTATTATTTTTTTAATCAAAGAAGCAACGACTTTAAGTGCCCCAACTTATCCGGTCCATATGCTATGATGTAATTTTATCTGAAGCATACATTTACGGTGCAAATGCACAGTGTATGCGCCACACCGAGTTACACTTGGCTTCCCAAGATATTCCTTTCGAACCCACACCTTGTGTCTCTTAGGGTTCATTGTCATAAAGCCAGTGACTTATTGGTATGTGACTAGGAGTTAGGCTAGGACAAAGAGGCGCCCATGGGATGTCTGCTACGTCGTGTGTGCACGCATGTACATTCATTTCAGATTTCTTATAAAGCACGCTATTTCTGGTTTTCAGGCCAATGTTAGAAAAAAAAAGAAAAGGAAGGAAGGAAGGAAGAAAGAGGAAGGAAGGAAGGAAGGAAGAAGAAGGAAGGAAGGAAGGAAGGAAGGAAGGAAGGAAGGAAGGAAGGAAGGAAGGAAGGAGGAAGGAAGGAAGGAAGGAAGGAAGGAAGGAAGGAAGGAAGGAAGAAAAAGGAAGGAAGGAAGGAAGGAAGGAAAAGGAAGGAAGGAAGAAAAAGGAAGGAAGGAAGGAAGGAGGGAAGGAAGGAAGGAAGGAAGGAAGGAAGGAAGGAAGGAAGGAAGGAAGGAAGGAAGGAAGGAAGATGACCCACGGGCCAGAATTTGTACAGTCAGGGACGGTCTCAGTCCTGGGAGTCTTTAAACTTCCCACTCAGATTGGCTTGTAGAGATGTTTCCATCATCAGACTCGAAAGGACTAAATTCCCCTGAATAGCTGGGGAGGGAAGATGAAGTACAGACAACACATGCCATTATTTATCTTTTAGAGATTGTTTAAAAACCATTTCTCTGGCAGAATTATCCCCGAAAACTTCATGCATTCCCAGGCCCTCCCAACCAAGCGAAGCTATTTTGACTCTCAATTTCAATACTTCCCCTTGGAACTTTCCAGCATCCCCCGGCACCCAAACACCCATCACTCGCTTCTTTTCCTTCAGAATGATGTTTTTCCCCCAT
Source organism: Eidolon dupreanum (assembly GCA_028627145.1). Lineage (NCBI taxonomy): Eukaryota > Metazoa > Chordata > Mammalia > Chiroptera > Pteropodidae > Eidolon > Eidolon dupreanum. The sequence goes on along the minus strand of JAQQSQ010002358.1, from coordinate 388 downwards.
GGAGGCAGAGCCCACCTTACGTTAATCAGCTAAAAGCCAGCAGCCCTGCAAACGCTACGTGAGAAGCACAATGAAGAAAATACATCGAGTAGAAAATGTGCCTTGTTTCCTTTAGCATTCACAAGCTTAAAGGGACTCCGCTTTGAACATAAACATTTTCAAGAAAAAAGAAAACATTTTTGAGTGAATTATTAACTCAATCGGAAACGACACTCCAAAATCAATGAACTGGATGTTATTAAAATGAATGCTCCTGCTTATCGAATGGATTTTGCTAACCAATGTGCCCGAACACTGTGATGTGCAGAAACGGTTGGGCGTGTAAAAATAAAATTCCAACTTCTTTTACGACAACCTGGATCTCCTTGACGTCTTTCTGAGCGATTCA
>JAQQSQ010000235.1:0-14946 GCA_028627145.1 Eidolon dupreanum | reverse complement strand
TCCCTTAAGGTGAGCCAGCGTGCCTTGGTTCACCTCACATCTCCAGACGACTAGTTGTGTGATCTTGGATTAAGTTATTTACCTCCAACATACCTTTGTTTCCTCATGGTAAAGTGGAGATAGTAATAATTCCTTCCTCGTAGGATTGATGAGACAGGTAATGGGTGGAAAATGTAAAGGCTAAATAGTAAGACAGTCCTAGGCAGAGTAAGTACTATCTATATAAGTACTTTAGATATTTCTACCATTAAAACCCCACCTTCTCTATGAAACATATTCCCAATCTCTGAAATCCAATGACAGGCCCTCTTTTCTGTGAAAGCTCTATTGTTTTTCACTCTTTTATGACATTTAACACTCTTATTATAATTTTCTCTCTGTATGTCTTATCCCTCTAGCTAGATTAGACTAGGCTTTTTACTTACTTATGCCTTCTGTCATCGCTTACACTTAGTACCCACTTCAAAAAGTTTTTTTCCCCACTATAATCAAATCTACTTTTCTAGAATAATTTCTGAACATCTGAAGTTCTTGAGGCGACTCTGCATGTTGGAATTTTGAGGAGAGAGCCTCAAAAATACTTTGAGGATGCTTCTGTAGGGCTAAGTCATCTTAATGAAACCTCTTTCGGGAAATTGCATTTTTAGAAGTTTGCGGGTGTGTGTACTCTTTCCCAAATATTTCTTAACACATTTTTATAGTACATTTTTACAATACTGAATGTTTTTATTGTGACAAGGGAATAAATTGCCTTAAAATTTTTAAATATAATTTTACTCTTTGATAAGTATGCCTTAGACATGGGTTGATATTCTTACTGTAGTTTTCTCTCCCCAAAGGACATTCTCATCCCTTAAATGTTGGTGACCTTACAATTGCTGAATAGAAGCTTTGACTGAATCAGACACTGAGAACAATAAGTCTAACAATGGAAATTATCAGGCATTGATAAAACCTGACAGCAAATCACTGTGACTGAGTACATCCTGGCAGAAATGTCAAAAATACACCACAGGTTACACAGTTTTTATCTCATTTTCCTCTCCTAGAATAAAGCTTTTGACCATTTAAAAGAAAAGGAGCAGTCATTTGTTGGAAATAGAAATCGTTGGACATAACCAAATGTTTTAATTTTTGCCCTCTATTCTCATTGAAAAAATATATATTTTTGAATTTGTTGTGTTTCCTTATGAAAAGAATCTGTAAGTTTTTTCCTTAAGGTCAGAAATTTTTTTCCCTTTTTTCTATCTCAACATGTTTGGCCAATAACTTGGATTCTTTTAGCCTGAGTAATTATACACCCAACTTGTCTAGCGATGAGCTTGTCTGAAGATGCAACCCACAAGTCAGTCCTAACTTTATATATTACCTTAAGAAAATTAGTAATGGATTGCCTTGTGTACAGATCCATTGAACTTTTGCAGCCTTGAATTCACAGAGTGACAATTGCTTGTTCAAGGGTCCAGTTAATATGCTGCAGCCACACATTTAACTGTCAGTGAGTCATTCTCTGTCTCCTGTGAGGCAGATATATTTTCTTCTGATTATAAGATGGAAACAAAACCCAAAGAATGCCATTTCTTGTCATGATCACATCACGAAGCAGCAATCAAACCAGAAATAAGCTCCAGTCTCTGATGCACACTGTTGAATATTCATGTTGGGTTTTGCTATGGGCTTGGAGTCATCTTCTTCATTGTCATCTGTTTGATATCATCATTAAGAAGTATGTTCTCTTCATCTCGTTGAAGTGGTTCATTAATCCGGATTTGTATCTAAGTCATTTTCTTGTTTTATACACCAGTTAATGTATGCCAATGATTTCCATTGTCATAGCATCTTATTGTTCATGGAAAGACTAACAAAAATGTAAAAATATGCTAATGGGAAATGGAATGGGGAGGTGTCATGGAGCATGTCAACTCGTAGGAAGAATACAGTGCATATAATCCCCTATGGGTTTAGGCTAGTTAATGCATGGAAACTGTCATTATGCCAGGTTGCATTTTCAAAAGAGGGACAATGCTATAACTGGGGCTTGCATTTTTCATCCAAAGACTTGGGCAACCCTAGCTAATGGACGTAAGCAACAAACTGTCTAAAACGAAGATTCAACAATTATAAGCGATGATCGTCTGTACATCGAAACATCTAAAATTCAGTGTGTGGGCTGAGATCAACATTTAATTGCTTGCTACCAAGATGCAGAAGGGTTCTTGAAAGCTATTTGGATGACCCAGGTCTCGAGAGGGCCTCTCCTCAGGTGCTTGATGGTGTGCTATTACTTAGATCTGTCTCGAAGGACTGAAATCTTAAAGTGGCTGTTGATGACAGTGCTATAGGTGTTGCTCCTACTCAAATGCCTTCTGTTCCAACATTTCCTCTTTTACCCCTCACTTACACCCAACTAGACAAGTTTGTCTTTCCTTTCAGGCAATAAAGAAAGGAAACAGTAAATTATAGCTCCCAGAAGCCTCACATCTTCATCTCTAGCTAGCTTAGCCATCTTTTAAGACACTTTTAAGACAATGGCTAAAATATTGGCTAACATAGACACTATTTGGGTCTGTAGGGCTGTGCCTTCCTATGTCTTAAAAACTGGCAATTTTCTCGGCTGATATGAAAGACAGTGGGGCTGAGCTGCGACTACTGAGAACCAACTCAGCTTATGGCCCCAGGCACCACAGCAATGGCATCTGGCAGATCAGGCTCCCTTCTTAGTACCAGACAACAGGGGGACAATTCCGATGGGCTTCTTCATTCACAATACAGTTGCTTTAGCTTTGCAGAATGGGGTCAAGGTTGAACTCCTATACTGCTGGATACTTTTCATTCGTTTGTACCTCTGAAGGTGTCCTGCTACCGAAGCTTACCGGAGAGAATATTTGGCTTCACTTTCCATACGTTAAAAATATAGAAAGAGATTTTACCCATTGGAGAATTAGACTTTCAGAAGGAGCAGTATAAGGAGGGTGGAGGGAGGCCTTATTCAAAATGAGAATTTTCTTTTTCTCTCTCTTTCGGTCTCATTCTTTTATGTTGGGGTAATATGTCTTCACTTTACTGTGTTTAATTCACCATGATCTTATGCTGATGTTCCCAAAGCAAAGCTATTGGCATTTAAAACCTATTACTGGCCTGGAGCTCTTTCTCAACTTTTAAACTCCATACAAAATCTGTTAAAATGCTGCATTTCAATAGCTCTGTAAAAGTGGTGGTATGTCCTAGCTTGGTTAGGGTTATGCACAGCAAGTTCAGTGCATGCCATCTGAGTTTTCTTGCTGGACCACTCAGTGGCTGGCGAATGTTCAAAATGTGGAGGGATGGATACATGTGTAGTTGGCCCTTCCATTGTAACTGGGATTTAGGTTTATGTCACTTCCGGGGTGGATTACTGTTTGCTGTTTTTTTTTTGTTGTTGTTGTTGTTTTTGTAGCTGTTGTTTTTTTAACTTTGAAGTTCCAATTTCCAACTTCCTATAGCAACTGATTTCTTTCAAAGTTAGAAGTAATAGAAATGAGAGAAATAATTAAAATGTATGCCTGTCTCACTCTCTGATTTTGTAAGGATCATGATACAAAGCTCCATTGGTTAAAGGGAGCAATGAAAAGTTTAGGGACATAGAGTACCTGATGTTCTGAGTTTCTTCATTATCCTATCAACATCTTGAGTTTCGGAGTCACCCTGGATCTGTACCAACCCTGTGTGGTGACATTCCTGAGATGAGAACTCTGCCCATTTGCCTGGTTCTTAGTGGAGTTTTGTTGGCCTCAACCTTTTGCTTGTAGTTGCACTGCTCCATGAACTTAGCTAGTTAGAATTTGCTTATGGGTAGAAGGAGGGTGATCGATGGTACACTTATGACCTTATGGTACTGTCGAAGAGATTAAGTAATTTAGAAATGTGTGTAAGCAATGGATTGTGCCTGGTACCCAGCAAACAGTTAATAGATCTTAAATCGTAATTTCAACTTACGCCTGGGTGTAGGCATGGTTTTCACCCATATTGTCTCAAGAAATAACCAGCTGCCTTGGTTTTCCAGGGTTCTAGTGGATTCTTTAAGCCTTCCTCTGATACTTCACTCTAACTAACACAGACAACTAGCAAAAAAGTAGGAGTGTTTATTAACTCTATTTGATGAAAAACAAATAAAAATGGAGACACTTTCTTAACTGAAAACTTGATCACGTACATTCATTTTCTTCCCAGAAATGAATCTATTCTTAAAACAAAGAATAGAAACTGTGTTTCAGAAAACCAATTTTAGTAACATAGATTTTAGGTTTGTAAACCAACATGACTTCAAGCCTTTGGGGATAGCTATATAGAATTTCATACTGTGCCTGTTAAAAAGCGCACAACTATGTTATGTTTGCAACACACACTACATTTGTGTTTTGTCTTCTATTCTGTAATTTCCAAGTTGGCGTTTGGGTTTCTAGTACAGAATTGGGAGGCAATCCTAAAGGCAGACCTGTCAGATTTTCTATTTCTTAGCTATCTTGACATAAGAGCAGAAGTTATTTTGATATATACCGTGTATTTTGGTTTATTACCTTTGTGATTGCTTAGAGGATAAGAGTATATTTAATTGTATTTTTACCATTTGTGATTGCTCCCATTTCTGAGGGAGAAATAACCAAAGATTAAGTCAAGAGCCTGCTGGATGTCTGAAATGGGTTATGACCAAAAACCACTCTTTTTTTTTTTTTTTTTTTTTAAAAAGATGTGCGAGAGAAATTCTTTCTTTGATAACAGAATAAAGGTCTTTCTTAAAAATAGGAGCTAATATTTTTGTCATCTTTCAGTTTATCGCTTTTTTCCCTCTTCCATCTATTGAAGTCATTCCAGACAGGAAATTAGCATATAGAGTGGGGAGACAGGTTTTGACTTCAGTCAAAATTCTTCAGATCAGTGTTCTCCTACCCAACACTCAACTTTTAAATAGAATAAATGTGGCTTATTTCACTGTCATGAATTATGATGTCAAGGAATGTAATGAATAAACACCAAATTTTCTGTCCTAAATGGATGATATTTAAAATGAAAAGATGGCTGGTCAAAGAGTGCTTTATTATTTTTTTTTTTAAGTAATTTTTTGTTTTTCTATTACAGTTGATATACAATATTGTATTAGTTTCAGGTATACGACATAATGATTAGACATTTATATAACTTACAAAGTGATCACCCTGATAAATCTAGTAAACATCTGATGCCATACATAGTTATTACAACATCATTGACTATCAGGATTGATATTTTTAGTGATTTAAGGTGATTATATATTAGCGTTCTGACAAAAAATAAACAGAAAAAGAGAAAACAGTTGATATATAATTTGATGGTATTCGAGAACCATTTGCTTTTAAGTATACTCAAGGAAGGATACCTATTTAAAAAAATTTACTAAAGTGGCACTGAAAAAAGGGGAATTTCAGGATCATTTAAAATATGTCCCGGAATACTTTATAGTTTGGTCAGGAATAGGCCCTCATCTGGAACCAAATCGAATGGTCTCACCTGTACTTCATAACCTTCACTTAGGCCCAAGGCAAGGCTCTTTGTCTCTATTGGACTTTGTTTATTTGTCAAGACTAAAGAGGATATTAGAATGTGACTTTTGCCGTGTTTCATCAAGCAAACAAGCAACTGATTTTTCTCTAAAGAGCAACATTTCAGTGGGTTCCCAGTGATAGATGATACCATAAAAATGCAGTACCTGTCTAAGCCTTGCCAGCAGTTTTGCACTGAACTTATGATTTATCTGGATTAATATTTTGGTACCACAGGAGAAAAATTTAGGATTCAAATACAAAGGCAGGTTCTTATGCCCAATCAAAATGTCCAGCCTCCAGGAAGCTGGAGACTTTGAGTGAAAAAGGCTGTTTATGACCACTGATGTTGTATATCTAGTTTGAATTCTATTCAGGAAATTGATAATAAAGGAAACTTTTATATTGCTCTGGAACTATTTCTTTTAAGCTCAAAACACCTTTAAACGCAGTGAATGCAAGTCTGGCACAACTAACAAAGTGTAACTGGCAACACTATACTTTTCATTCCTTGGGAGATAATTTTCGTTTAACTGGTCCTACTTCGTAATGGGATAGGTCAGCTGCTGCTCGACTTCGGTGTTTGAGGATGCGTGCTTATGTGAACATATATATATATGAATAATGGACTTTGAAACGAATTTATAGTTTGAGATTATTTTCTTGACATTCACGATCTGTGCTGAAGTATTTTACTAGCTATCCTATATATCTAAAATGGCTGTCACTGCCATTTTTGTACACGTGTTCAATATTTGGTGTTTGAAGTGGACATGGGAAGACAGATCAGAAACATATTGCCTCACTTCTCTTTACAATTGACAGGTTTAGTCTTTAATCACCGATTCTTTGATCTCAGCTTATTTCCTCAACTTGCTGTGATTAGACATGCTATAACTGAGCTCTTTTTTCAGGATTCACTGTTGTATTTATAATTGCGGCAAAATGCATGTAAAAACTTTACCATGTAATCATTTGAAGGTGCACAGTCCAGTACTGTTCTGAACTCTTGTTTAAAGTTAAGCCTCTTTTAGTTTTCGTACTTGACAAGCTCCTTCATCCCTTCTGGCTGCCTTGACAAATCACCATAGACGGATGGAGTGGCTTACAAACGATGGACATTTATTTCTCATAGTTCTGAAGCCCAAGATCAAGGTGTGGGCAGATTCAGTGTCTGCAGGAGACCTGCTTTCCCCATAGTAGATGGCTGTCTTCTTGCTGTGGGGTGTCTTCTGTAAGGGCACTCCTTGGGGTTCCATGAGGACCCCACCTCCATATCCCAGTTACCTCCCAAGTCTATCATACTGGGAGTTAGGATTTTAGCCTATGAATTTCGGGGGACACAGACCTTCCATCTAGAGCCACAAGTAACTCCTTTCTGTGCTGTTTTGTGTCATTACAGAACTCCACGATGGGAGGCAAGCTGAGCAAGAAGAAGAAGGGGTACAATGTGAATGATGAGAAGGCCAAGGACAAAGACAAGAAGGCCGAAGGGGCAGGGACGGAAGAGGAGGGAACCCCGAAGGAGAATGAGACCCAGGCGTCTGCGGAGACCACCGAGGTGAAGGAGGGCAAGGAGGAGAAGGCGGAGAAGGATGCCCAGGATGCCGCCAACAAGCCCGAAGACAAGGAAGGCGACAAAGGCACAGATGCAGCCAAGGCAGATGCTCCGAAGGCAGAGCCGGAGCAGACGGAGGGCGCGGCCGAGGGCAAGCCGGAGCCCCCGAAGGATGCGAAGGATGCGAAGGAGCAGGAGCAGCCCGCCGCGACAGGCCCGGCCGCCGGCGACGCGCCCAAGGCCTCGGAGGCCGAGGCCCCTGCGGAACCGGCCGCGGCCTCCAAGGTGGATGACAAGGGCAAGGAGGGCGGGGAACCCACAAAGACTGAGGCTCCCGCAGCTCCTGCCGCGCAGGAAACGAAAAGTGACGGGGCCCCGGCTTCAGACTCAAAACCCAGCAGCACTGAGGCTGCCGCATCGTCCAAGGAGACCCCAGCAGCCACGGAAGCACCCAGTTCCACGCCCAAGGCCCAGGCCCCCGCAGCCCCAGCAGACGAGGTTAAACCTGCCGAGGCCCCGGCAGCCAATTCCGATCAAACCGTAGCAGTGAAAGAGTAACAAGGACAGCCAATGGAAAAGAAGAGTACAGCTTAAAAACAACCCGTTTCTCTCTCTCTCTCTCTCTCTCTCTTTCTGTCTCTCTCTCTCTCTCTCTCTCTCTCTCTCTGTCTCTCTCTCTCCTGTACTAACTTGTTTCAAATTGGAAGTAATGATATGTATTGCCCAAGGAAAAAAAAAAAAAAAGGATGTCCCACCAAGGGAGGGAGGGAGGGGGTGGGGAAAATCCAAATAGTATTTTTGTGGGGAAATATCTAATATACCTTTGGTCAACTTTACCAATCAGTCCTGGATTTTAAAGATCAATGTCTGAAAGTACAGTACATCTTTTGTACCTGAACTGCTGTTAACATGCACTCCGCCAACTAAGAACCGACATCTTGTCTTCTGCCAAGGGAGCTGGGAGTGATGGTTCGACTCTGCCCGCAGGGCCTGTTCCAAGGCAATCAGATCTTTATGAAAGCAGTATTTTCTGTGTTTTTCTTTTTAATTTGCAGCCTTTCTTATTTTAATATTTTTTTAATGTTGTGGATGAATGCCAACTTTCAGACAGCCCACTTAGCCTGTCCACGTGTATCCGATGCCAATAGTCCATTCTTCCACCCCAGGTATTTTTGGGAGTAACAAACATTCTCTCATCCGACTTAGCCTCCCTAGATTTCTCATGACGAGTTAATGCATGTCTGTGGTTGGGTGCACCTGTAGTTCTGTTTATTGGTCAGTGGAAATGAAAAAAAAAAAAAAAAGTCTGCGTTCACTGCAGTTACAGTTTCTCTTCCATTCTGTGTCACAGACACCAACACACCACTCATTGGAAAATGGAAAAATAAAATAAATAAAAAAAATGTACAATGGATGCATTGAAATTATATGTAATTGTATAAATGGTGCAACAGTAATAAAGTTAAACAATTAAAAAGAAGTAATAACGACTGTTGGTTTTCTTTTGCCTTCACTTCCTCCGTGATTATCTCGGCAGAGGACAGAGCCCTATATCCAGCATTTTCCCACATTTATTTGGATAGAAGTAGAAAGTAGTATCCTCAAATTTTTGTGGACATGGTCTATTTAGAAAATTAGATCAGTCAGTGTCGATCATGAAAGGCTAAACTGAAAACTTACTATGCCTATGGATATGCACCCTATAGAAATGTGGGTTAATAAATATGCTTAAAATGAACAAATATTTTGAATAAAACACATTAAAAGACAATGGATAGATTTGAGCTTGAAGGTTGCGACGAGTTACAAGATCTTACAGAAACATCATGTATCAGTTGTGAAACCACTGATGATCATTTCGTTTTATCCCTTTATTTATCATATTTGTGACAGAGCAGGCAGTGAGACAGCAGCACTGTCAAAGTTAAACATGGCCTTTATGGTGACCAGATTTCTGTCCAGGTTTTGCCACTTTTGTATGGCTTTGAAGTCACCTCTAACCTCCAGGCTTCCCTGCCTTATCTACAGGAGGGCAAAGACTATGATTTCTAAGGAAAGACCCCTTATTCAACTTAGGAAATATTTAGTAGTCTGTATGTACACCCGGTGACCATTTTACATTATGATGGATAGGTATGTACCAACAGATGAGATATCACCACCATCTTTTGATTTCTCCCCCAAACCCTCAGTTTGCTTAGGTTTTATATGTCCTGCAGATGGGAAAGGGGTTGGAGAATGTGTAAGGAGTGACTTTGATGGAGCAACCAGGGAAGAGGATCAATTGTCTTAAGAAAAGAAGAAATTGTCACTTGAATCTTGGTGGTAGTTTGGGTCTTTTCCAATTGGATATTAGAAACCAAATCTCAAATATAAAACACTTAAAACTGAACTTAACAGTAGCCACTGTAAAAATTGCTCATGTTTAAATCAGTTAAGTATCAGGTTTTGTGGGAGAATAAGATTAGGTGATAATTACCCGGCATAATAAATTCATATAATTTATACTATAACACAGGAAGTGTTTATACTCTTAACATGGGGAATTTTCTATAGAATTTATGGAGGGCCAGTAAATATACTGAAATTTATTCCCAGAGGAACTATAGCAGTACAGTAGATGAGGATGAACCTGATCATATTCTTATAGGTTATATTACACATGGTTGAATAAAAAAGGGGAAGAAAAAATCCTCTCCATTTACCTTCTGAGTGCCCTGTAGCCTGCACCATATGTGTAGTCTACCACTAAGATGATGTCAGTGGTAATATTGGGGAAGATAAATGGGTGAAATTGAATATTACGCAAATATACCCATTGGGTTCAATTCATATCTGTGATCACTTTTTTTGGCACTTTTGGTTCTTGTTTCTATAGTGAAATAAATTGGAACTCTTAATGCTTGAAAGCACAACAAACGAGATACGTAAACACAGTAACCACCAAGCAGCTGTTTTAGGTATGAAAAGCAGCAGAGGACTGTCCAGATTATTACTGATGTGTTCCTAGCATATATGAAATAGCTTGGGGGCGTGTTGGTGGTGGTGGTGGGGAACAGATTTAGTGAACCATGGAGACATTTATGTGATTACTAATATTAAATACATGTCCTTCTTGCAGATAAATGTGCTTAGCGGAAATAATATGTTTGTTACATACTCACTGTCTTCACCCTCCGCTTTTAATTAAAAAAACGCACTAGGTGTTTTGGTGACCAGAACAATCAAATCAGCCTCCTGGATTAGCATTTATTGCTATAAATCACTGTTTAGAGAGAAATGAAATTAAGGAGACATTTTTCTCAGTTTATTTACACTTTGAGTTGTTGAGTAAGGGTACAGGAGAATTAAAATTGTGTTCAGGCAATTAAAGAATACAGACATATGGTCACAAAATATTTAAATCTGAATTTTAACCTAACCATGGCTCATGACATTTAGTTTTACCATACCTATGAAAAACTTAAGATGTCGTTTGAAATTGTCTATTCGGCAGAAAATATCTTCTGTGTGGGAACGGTTGGCCCAGTCGGGAAGGGGAGAGTGTTGGGCATCCGAGTTAATTTGGGATTGACCTAAATTGTTCCTACCTCATGAACAATCTAAAATGAAGGCAGGACAATGCACAGGCTGTACTTGACAGGCAAGTCAGCGCTACTCAGGAACTCGCCACATATTTGGCTCATCAGCTCACACGTGTGCAACATCTCTGAAGAATGAAGGGGTTCCAGGGTCTGACACCTTTTTGGTGCCCATGAGCAGACTGCAAGGAGGAAGCTAATAGGAGTGAAAAAGAACTTGCTCAAAGTTTCCAGCTTCGTCCTCCCATCTTGAAGATCCTGTCTTAGTAGCTGACATGATGGGGGTGGACCTAAATCTCCAAAAGCTTGGCTGCGCTAGGCATCTCCAGGATGGCCTTACCTGGTCTCAACTCTAAGAGAAGACCATCTTCAGCCTCTCGTTGGCCATTGAGGCAGAGGTAACATGATCCGGGCATGCCATTTGTCATTTGTGGAGAGTCCTCTTTCTTTCAGTGGGGTCAAAACATAGGTTTAGTGTGCAGTAGGGAGTTGATTGTCAACTCTGGTGTTGACAAGATCTAGACATTCTTCAATTGCCTGAGTTGGGTGAATTATTAGGTGCCAGCAGCAACATGGTTTTCATAAAGACAGCATCCTAAAACCTGAAATTTCACCAAGTGAAACATGGTATATTGAAACACGGCATCTTCACTGACACACATCCATCCGGTACAGTCATCTTTTGTTGTTCCTTTCTAGTTATAGGACGCTTTCAGTGGTTTCATTTATGGGGGGAAATCTGTAAGACTTATAAAATTTACTGTTTTGGTGTTATCCAACATTTTGTCTCATGATTGATGAGGTTACTCTCTATCCTTTTGATTTCTATTTTTGCTTTTCAAGAGTAACGGTGCAGTTATTTTGAGCTTTATTTTTGACTAGTTTGCACAGTATTGAAAATTGATACTTGGAAGGTTATCTTAAAAATATACCAAATAGGAGTACCACTAATAGTTGTGGGATTGATCAGGTGAATTTTTACATGCATACTTAGAAAAGGAGGCAAAATTTGCTTGTTTATAACTGACACTATTTTCAGTCAGCCAAGTAGTTAATGTTTTAAATATTTAGCTCAGGGATTCTTGTTTGGCAAGGGTGTCAGTTTTTTACCCCTCTCTGTAGTGTAGCAATTTCTGATGAAGGTGCATGTCTTTGATTTAAAAAAAAAAAAATTTCTTATCATGAGTTTATTTGCTCTATGTCTTTTTAATGATAGAAATTTTATTAGAGTATGAAAACTCAAAATCCAGGAACCATTGGTTTAGTACATTTCTCCGTTTTCTCAGTCTTCATTTTAAGAGCAATTTTTATTCTAAAGTTGTATACTTCCATTCACAGACATATTTTAAGTAAATTCCTAGCGAATATCTTTTTAGAAAAAGACCTATGATCTTGAAAAGGAATGCTCATAGTGCAACTGTTCATATTGAAATAGAAAAATTAAATAAAAATATATCATCTTTATCTCATGTACCCTTGACCTTCATATTTTTCTAAGGTCCTAGTATCACATTTGTTCCTTGTTTTGTTTTCTTTGAGGATAGTTTTATGTTTCTCCCGAGTTTCCCTCTGAATCTAGAAAAATTCACCTTGAATATCGTTCACTTATAAATTAATTGGCCTTTTATAATGTATCATTTATTTCATTTTAATTTGAGGCACTGTGTTAAATGGACAAATGACAAAATGATGGAGCAATATGCACAAATTTCGAATCATTTTGAGAGCATTTGTATTTGCTTCCTTCACATATGCTTTTGCTTATATAATCCAGGATTGAAAAGAGTAAGAGTAAAAGCATCTCAATAAAAATACTGTTTTGGGGAATTCTCATCTTAAATATGATTTTCCATGTATTTCCCTAATTCCGAAGTGGAATTTCACATAATGAAAACCAAACATTGTTAGGCTACAGGCTTCTGTGAAGTTGTGGGTAGAGAAATGTATATGAATGCTTAAAAAGAAATTTTTTTTTAAAATTTAAATATTCTGATAGATTTTTTAAATAATTATCTAAAAGACGGAGTTCCAGTCACTCCCAGGAAAGCCTTGTTATGGGGAACCAGTCTTCTGGCTGTTTAAGCTATGAATTTGTGCAAGTAAAAATGTTTGAATAGGGCCCAAAGACTTGCCTTACAATTAAATAAATTATTCCTTAATGGTGATGGAATTGTATTTAAGAGCCATGCAACCGGAAAGTGACGCCCATGATATTGTCACTCAGCAGAGGAAAAAGGCACCTTTTTTTTTAACCTTGAAGACAATATATTCAGTTGTAAAACACTTTTAATAACAAAAAGAACGGAGGAAAAAAAAGAAAAAAGAAAAAAAAATCCTCCACCTTCTAACAGGAAAGCAACTCTCGTGATGGAAGGGAGAGACTGCATCTCAGCAGTTACTGAGATTCGCCATGAAAAGAAGGGGGTGACGTGCTTGATTCCAAGAGCCTTTTACGCAGGTTTGGGAAATTTAATGTGACAGGTGAACCCCATTAAAAGAACTGACGAGAAGGTCCGAGCGCAGCCAGTGAGCAATTTCCATCCTCTCTGCCTCAGCACAGACATCTAAGAATAGAGCTGCCTCTCAGCCGGAACCACCCACTTCAGCCACCGAGTCTGACTAGTATGCAAATTCCCCAGAGGGTTTTTTTTTTTTTTTTTTTTTTTGCTGAGTATAATAGGGACTGTATTTCTCTTGCTACTTATTCAGCTGCTTTCTCTTGCGGGAGCTGAAATTGCCTTGACATTCAAAGCAAATTCTACCTTTTCAAAATAAAACGAGCATGCACGCGTGCACACACACACACACACACACACACAGGCACACTAGTAAAACAACAAAACCCAGAATCACATAATTAGAAGACAAACTAATTAGAATGCATCAGAAAAGAGTTGCTTACATTTCTGATGCTAGTGGAAACTTTATTATAACTTTTGTTTTATTTCTTCCCTTCCTTATTCTTCCTTCCTCTATATTTTGTCTTTCTCATCGAGTCTCCTGCTTCTAATTTTTTTTATTTTTGGTCAGCTAATTAAATTCTAAAGTGATAATGTCCTTTCCTTCCCTTCTTCCCTCCTTCCCTCTCCTCCCAATTCTTCCTTCCTTCCTTCCTTCCTTCCTTCCTTCCTTCCTTCCTTCCTTCCTTCCTTCCTTCCTTCTTTCCTTCTTTCCGCTGTATTCACACTGAGGCAGATGCTCATATTGGACCAGACTTATGAAAATGACATACGACCTTCATGTGTGGTCTTTAAATACACTTCAAGTGTACTGTTCTTTCTGACTTTGATAACTCTTACTATTCATTTGCTCAGGAAGAACAATTACAATTTACTTGAAACTTGCCTGTATTTTACTTCTCTCCCTCCTCACCCCACACTCCACTATCTTTAGGAATAACAAGGGAATAGTAATGCTACCCATTCATTTCGATGAGTCAGAAACTACAAGAAGCTTTGTCTCTTGAACCTCCCATGGTCATAACCCAATGTTTCTCCAGCTGTATTCATTATGATCCCCCACTTGCTGGGAGCTGAGGAAAAGAATCAGGACTGAGAGGGAAGATCATGGCTTTGTACTTGGGTATATTCAATTTGAGGCATTGTGGAGATGTAGAAATTGATAGGCTGAGTAGCCACATGGATCTCAAAGGATAGAGCTGGGCCTAGAAATGGAATCAACATCCCTTAGAAGGTACTTGACACCATGAGTGTGATTAACATCACCTGTGGAGGGGACCAAGGAGACAATGGAGTGAGCAGTGAACCTCTTATTTGATGATTAGGTAAAGACTGGGAAGTCATACCGGAGTGAGGGAGGAGAGCTGGGAGAGTGTCACATGACAGAAAAAAAGAAACAGAACATTACAGGAAAAGAAGACGGAAAAAAGTGACAAAAGTTGCTAAGACATCAAATAAGGTGATTTTTAAAATGCTGCCTCAGGGCACTGACAACCTTAACAGTGGCTGTCAGATTGGAGGGGTAGAGGCTGAAACCAGATGGTGGTAAACTGAGGAAGGAGTTGGAGGTGAGGAGATTGAGCCACGTTTTCTAGAAACTCTTTAGAAAGTGTAGGTGCAGATGGGAAAAGTGTGATAGGGCTGATAGTCAAGAAAGAAAGGGACTTTTTTTTTAGATAAGAGAGACCCAGTTTTTACATCGATCTAAAGGAAACAATTGAGGAGGATTAGTTATATACCAATGAGATAAAAGAGAGAACTTGTTATTTGAGGTTCTTGACAGGCAGGCATGA
>JAQQSQ010002357.1:0-10981 GCA_028627145.1 Eidolon dupreanum | reverse complement strand
GAGGGCAGCCCGCCCCCACCCACGCGGTCTGAGGGGTCCCACACCCTCGGGGTCTGCTGCGCCCGCCCCTCCACCCCGCAGGCCCCAGCGAGGAATGGCAGTGAAGGCTGATGACTCCCTCACTCGCACACAGGCAAACCGCTTCAGCTTTCGGGGTGTCATCCAGCCCTTTTCTGTTTTCCGGTGTGTGTTTTATGATTTGCATTTCTGGAGGACGGCTTGTGCCCTGCGTCGTGGTTCTCTGCGCTGCCTCTCAGCCCGCAGGAGCGTTCACTACGTCCTGGAAAGGTCTGCCACAGCGAGACCACTGATGTCCTTATCGTGATTTATTTAATCAATATGGACAACATGGTGGTTTTATATTTCTAACTATTATAAACAACTTAACTTTTATTTGATAAATGTTTTTAAATATAATCTTTACTAGTCCATTAAAATAAATTCAGGCATTAAATTACAGAGTCAAAATTTGTGAGTTTTTGACATTTACGGTTTTCTTGCATTGTGTCACATGGGTCTGTGATGTGTGTACCAGTGTGCACACATACTTAATTTTAGAAAAAACGTGTTCTTTGAGTCTGAGGAATTATATATCAGTGGTCAAAATCTTTGGTCATTTTTGGTCAGATTATCTACCTTATCTTTACTGACATTTGCTGTGTGACATTGCTTATTATCTACTTTATCATCTTTATCCTAGTGCCTCAGATTTGATTATATATCCATAAAACTCAGGATCAACCTGGTGGTCAGAATTTTCAAAGAAATGAACTGTTATCTTTTATTTGTGGATGTTTGTGCATTACTTATTTCCATGTTAAGTTTTACACAAGATTGCTTCTTCTGTAACTCCATTTGCACAGAATGAATCTATAAGTTTCTATTACCAGATTGGAAAAAATAAAACAGATTACTGTGGAAAAAATTCCAGTCATGACATAGCTAATTCCGTAAATGAAACAAAGATCTATTTCTAAAGGGCCCTCTTGACCAAGCTTCTGGTGGAGGGAGCCAGAGGCCTCCCTGGCCACAGGCTTCCTGGGAGCTCGTCTTTCTTGACGCTGTGGCCTGCCACCAGCCATTCTCCTGCTTACATGTGATGTCATCCAAATAAGCCATTTGTGCCATTTTTTTAAAACATACTAGTTAAAATGTAAAGAAATTCAATATAGTAAAGATGGATCTCAGCTATTACACAAGAGGATCTGTCTTCTAAAGATCTTGGTTATGAAATGTCGTTAACAATATGGTTTTGACACCTGCATCTCAAGTTCACGTTCGACTTTGTAACAAGTTTGCGGAATGTTCAAATTGGATGCCGAGGAATCTGCTAAATTCAGTAACTAAAGTTTTTGTTATTAACAAACGTTGGAAGCATATGTTTTTTAATTTCGGGGTCAAATATGACATACTTCCGTTGGAACATGTGGCACATTTGAAAAATTTAGATGCAAAGTTTATTTTTCATTCATTTGCTGCCTGCAGTTTGTTCTTCCCAAGTGAGCTGCAGGTGCAGCCTCTGCCTTCCTGCAGAACGATGTCTTTGCTGGACATACACACCTCTGCGAGCGAATTCCGTAGTTCATACGGAGTACCTGTGACGCTCACGTAGACCCTTTCCTCTGAAAGTGACCGTGTCTCTCATACGGCAGTGAGGGCTTGTCTTTGTTGCTTTTTGAAAGCAGTGATAAATCCCCACTTAAAATACATAAAGAATTGTTTTGACAACTTGGGCAGCGGTGTCTGTGCGGCTGCCAGTTGCTTCTAGTAATGACAAATGGTAATTCATTTATTTCATTTTGATTGTCTTAATGCCTTTCATGGCTTTTAGAAGTATATGCAATTAGTCTTTTTTCCCAAGATTTTCCTCACAATTAGATTGCATTTTCAAATACAGTTTAAGCAGGTAGATATCTATTTTAAATATCATCAAAGTGCTTTTTGTGTGTCAAATCCACATTTTTCAAATGTTATGCCATTTGCTTACGAGTCTTTTGATCTTTGCAGTTCATTATAGAGGTCTATTTTTGCAGAAATAGAAATCACTGACAGCATGGAGTTCTACCTTTTTTCCCTTAAAAACATCCTGCGTGGGTCATTATCGGGGGACCTCACTCGCTTTGCCACCTGTTCATTTCCTGGGAGGGGCAGAATCAATCGCCCTATCGACAGATCTGCGTGGTTGGCGTCACTGATTAAAGTTTGACTCGAAACACATTTTAAAACAAGTTTAAACACCTAATGTGACATTTCCCCTGGATTTCGGGGAAACGTAAGCCCAGCTTCTAACAGCACTGGGCGCGCGTCTCTGAGAACCGGGCTGGTGCTGGCGGCGCCCCTTGGTGTGGCACAGGGGGACCTCTGTGTCTGCCCGTTCATTTCCGAGTTGCTCCGGATGATGATGCGTGGGAGACTCTGGGCTCAAGCCAGCGACAGCGGGGGCGGGATCTGGCGCAGGCCTGGCCGCGGTGCGCAGGGCGGTGACGGCCGCGGGGCTTTCGCTGCCCGCTGCCCGCGCTCGCAGACACCCCCAGGCCCGTGCTTCGGCGCTGCGGTCGCCCGCGTCCAGCCCCCGCACTGGTTCTCAGACCCCTCCGCCCGCCGGAGCCCCGGGGAGTGTGTACGGCCTCTGGCCCCTTACCTGTGGGGTCGCATCTGCCCCAGGGGCCCCTCGCGCACCCCAAGATTCTGGCCTCTGCTTGTCTCCCCCCTTTCCTCTCCATCAACACCCCGCCACCCCGCAGGTTCCGGGGCTCCCTCAGTGACGGGCCTTTCTGGCCTCGGGGCCGCAGCTTCGAGAAGGGGGGGCCCCGCCGGCCGTGGCCATCACGCGGACCCAATGATGGGGACACTATCCCCAAAAGTGTGGCCCATGCTTCTTTGTTCCAAATTAAAATAGTTTGCATGTTTTTCTTTAAAGTTAATTTTCTACCCGGTGGCATGAAACATTTCGAAAGATGTAACGGAAAACCTTCATTTCTACGGAGGCTCAAAAGCACAGGACTGTGCGGGTGACCGGGTCCTCCTCCCGCCGCCCTCGGCTTTTGATACTGACTGTGCTTCAAATCACCCCTGGGCGCCAGCGCGGCCGGCACCCACGAGCGGCTGTTCGGGGTCGCTTGGTGCTCACGACTTTGCTGTCACCTCCCCGGCGGCGCTGCGGGTGGCAGCCAGCGTGGCTGTAAACCCGGGGCCTGCGGGGACTGGCTTTGTCGGGCGACCTGAAGCCGTGCTGTCGCTGTGGCCGGGAGGTGGCCGGGAGGTGGCCTGCGGCGCGCCACGCCCACGCGCCCACCTGGCGGCGCCGCCCATCCATCCCGGCGCGAGCTCCCCCATTGCGCCACTCCCAGGTTCATTGTGTCGCCAGGGAGGGGCCTCGGAAGACGCTGCGACCGCAGTGAGCGTGTGGCTTCACCGCCGTGTCCGGAACGGCTTTCTCGCCCCTGCGGTGGGGAGGGCGCTGATCTCGCAAGCCCGCAACGTGGCTCAGCGCGCGGAATCCAGCGGGAGCCGGTTCGCCCTGCACCACCGGCTCCCGCCCGCCGGCCCGGCACCGCCGCCGTCAGGCCCAGGCCCGGTCGTCCCGGGCTCTTCGTTCCTTCTCCTCGTGGTCATTTCCCACCCCGCGCCGTCTCCCCGCAGCGCTCATCATTGCGACGTGACCGTGCGTCATTTCTTCCGTTTAAAGGCTGTTAAACGCCGTTAAAGACGCCGCACGTTAGAGGACGCGTAAGGCTGCCAGCGAAGTTTTGCAAGCGCGGCTGCTGTCACTGCGTCTTGACCTCACGGGTCCTCAGCTGTGAAGAGCAGCTCACGCCGGCGCGGAGGGCAGATCTCGGGCGCCGGCCTCGGTGGCGGCGGGCGGCTCGTCCCTGCCTCGGGGCACCCTTTATTTGAGGGTCTTTGGGTCCAAACTGATTCATACTGTGATAGGGACTGCAGTGGCTGTATAGGTCAATTTGGGGACAGGTGACACTTTTCTTGCCTTTTCCCACCCGCAGATATTCCCCTATTTAATCGGTGTTTCCTTAACGTCTTCAGTGAAGGATTGAGTTTTCTCCCTTGATGTCTTCCAGGGCTTTGGTGCCCGGGTACCTGGAGGGCTTGGCAAGGAAAGATTTCTCCTTAGAAAGGGTTTTTTCTCTTGGTTCCGTTAGACAAACATGCAAATGATATTGGTAAATTGCTGTTTTATCAAACCATATTGCTGGACTTTCATGATTTCTAATAGATCTGTAAATTCGTTGGTTTTATTTGTGGACGTTAATATCTGTGAATACTGTCAATGTTCCTGGAGTCTTATGCCTGTAAATTCTTCCCCCTCGTTCACGGTAGGTCGAGGTAATCGGGAAGTGCTGGATGGCAGGCGAGGCTGAGAACCCTCACGTCTCACCACCCGACCGCGGTTTGCTGGGCGAGTTCAGCCAGCGGCCCTTACACAACACAAAATTCCTGTCCTCCGTACTGACGTGGGCAGTTCTCCACATGCGATGCCCAGAACTCTCACTCTGTGGGCTCCTGTTCGCCCTCCTAATATTTTCTTTTATTGAACAGAATTTCTCAATTTTAATGTAGAATATTTTTATCTGTAAGTTAGAACATCTTGCAAGCTGTTCAAGTGAACTTTACTCCTCCAAGTTCATGAAGATATTTCATTTGTTTGCTTTTTAAACATGATGTTGATTTAACTTTCATCTTTAGGTCTAAAATCTAGCTGTATTCCATATTTCATATGCTGTGCAATAGGGTGGAAGTTTCATTTTTTTCCCCAGATATGACAAAGATTGTTCTTTCCAAATCAGTGGAGTGTCACATTTTTTACGAGGTGACCGTGTACACGTTGACCTCTTCCTGGACTCCGTGTCCTCTCTTCTCCATCGAGCTGTTTTCCTCGAGCGAACTCCCCACTTTTTAACTGCTGCGACTTTATGATAGCTCTTGACATCCGGCAGTGTGACCGCTGAGCTTTGTTCTTCTTCAAGATTCCCTTGACCGTGTTCAACTCTCCTCACTTCCATTTAAAATTTAGAATCACTTCGCCAATTTCTAAAAAACTTGCTGTGGTTATGGTTTTCTTTTTTCTTTCTTTCTTTTCTTTTCTTTCTTTATTTATGCCTACAGCACCTGGTCTTCCTAGGTGATCTTCCATCCAAGTACTAACCAGGCCCAACCCTGCTTAGCTTCAGGGATCAGACGTCGGGCTTGTTCAGGGTGGCGTGGCCGTACACCATGGACTGTGGCTCCAGTGGGGTGTGAACCCAGGACCTTCTGCGTGTAAAGCAGACGTGCTAACCACTGCACTGTGGAACCAAGTTCTAGGGTTATGGTTTTCCATTTTTCTGAATTTATAGATTAATTTGAGAGGAACTGAACTTTCACAATATTGATTCATCCTTTTCGTGAACATGATTCATTCTTTAAATTACGTACGTCTCCTTATATTCCTCTCAATAACATTTTAAAAATTCAATGTAGAAACCTTACTCATCTTTTGTTAGATTGATTTCTAGATATTGGTGGTGTTTAATGCTTCTGTAAATTATATCTTTTTACTCCAGTTGTTGTTATTTGTTGATGGCATATTGAAATATACTTTCAAAATACTGACACACAGCGTATCATAACTGACCATTTTATAATGCCATAGTCTAATGGCATTTAATTAGTTTATGTTTATTTTCATGCTGCACACAGAGGTACTTTTGGATTATCTCCACGCTCAGTAATATTGTCTGTGAAAAATGCTACCTTTCTTTCCTCCCTCCGTCTTTATGCAGTGTATCTTAGTGTAATGCCTCACTGCACGGGCTAGGCGCTGCAGGCAATGTCGCGGGGAAGTGCTCAGTGCCTGTCTCAGGAGGGGAAGCTGTCACTAACGCCGCACTGAGGGTGACGGACGCTCCGTGCTGTCTCCAGCGCCTTCCAGGTTAGGGAAGGTCCTTTATCAGGAGGTTTCAATGCGAACGAGTATTGGATTTTATGAAATGTGTCTTAGAGATTCGTCAATGGTCACGTGTTTCTGCGTTTTCTGTTCGTGGGGGGTGGATGCCAGCCTCTGAGATGGGACGCCCCACATGGCACCAGGGCCGGACGGACAGTGGAGCGCTGCCTTTGAAACGCGAAAAGAAACAGTCCTGGTGAAGACAGATGTTCCTACAAGAAGCGAAGTCGAGGCGCCTTTATTTACGAGGCACTGTGACGTGTGAGGGTCACACCTGTGCCTGTGCCTTATTCCATGCACGACGTGGCCACATGGGCCAGAGAATCGGACAGTGTCGTTTTCAGCGCAGGTGAACAGATGTCACTGTGCAGGTGTCACCGCGCGAGCCAAGTCTGTCACGTGGGTGCAGACCATGCCCCGCGGCCCATGGGCGGCTGGGCGGGTGATTCACCTGCCCGGACATTCGCACCTGCGCCTCCACTTTCGTCAAATGCCAGCCTTTCCCAGGCACCACATGCTGCTGCGGACAAGGGGCTGGGCGTGGATCCCGCTCTGGGGACGAGGAGCTGGGCGTGGGTCCCCCAGGGACGAGGGGCCGGGCGTGAGTCCCCCAGGAACGAGGGGCCGGGCGTGAGTCCCCCAGGGACGAGGGACCTGGCGTGGGTCCCCCGGGGACAAGGGGCTGGGCGTGGATCCCCTGGGGACGAGGGGCCGGGCGTGGGTCCCGCACTGCCAGCGGCCGGGCGCTGGTGGCCAACAGGGAGAACCGGCTGGGCCCCCTGAGCCTTTCTGGGTCTGTAACTGCAAACTCGTACTTTCGTGGGCAGAACACGGTCTACTTTGCCACCGCGAAGCTTTCTTTTTTGCCCAGTGGTGTAAGGTGAATTCGTTGTTTCTGCTTTTGTTTGACCCTGGCAGGCAGCAGTTGTCTCCATATGTTTTTAGTGGAATATTGGCTGTTTGTCATTTTTTCCTTATCTGAATTGTTTGGGGTTAAATCTTTCTAAAAGAGGAGCGTGGGTTTCCAGTCTTGAGTCGTTCGTTTGTGACGGACCGCCGGCGGATGCCTGAGTCTTACTCTGTGCGTGCGGTGCCGCTGGGCTGACAAAGTTTGTTTTTCCTTTATTATACCAAAATGGCTTAACTTTTACTGATGTGCAAATGGTGTAAAAAGATAGCCTGCCAAAAACTCGACTGCACCCGCATTCTGCCGCTTCGCGGCCGGTCACCAGCTCCCTTATTCCCCATACTGTCCAGCGAGGGGCGGAGTCGCCGGTTTGCAATGGACTGGGGTGTGACGTGGCCGGAATTCACGCGTCCTCCCATGGCTGTCCTATGACATCGCTCTTCTCCTTCTGGAGGCTTTTCACGTCTTACACGTTTTTAGCGTAATCGGTGAAGCACGTGGACCTCGCAGCGTCCGCGCCTGGGTGGAGCCTGCAATCCGCGGGACCGGTCCAGGCGACGTCACCGTGCAGCGAGAGGGCGTCGGCAGCCTGGAATCCGCGGTGACAGATGCCGGCTGTGCGCCCAGCGGTGCGCGGCTGCACATGGACGAGAGGGGGCCCGTCCTTTCCCACACCCGCCCGCATAGGCCGGTGCGTGTGTGTGCGCACGTGTGTGGGGGGGTGTGTGTGCCCTGCCCTATGTGTGTTTGTGAGCGTGTGTGTGTGCGCGTGTGGGGGTGTGCCCTGCCCTGTGCGTGTGTGTGTGAGTGTGTGCCCTTCCCTGTGTGTTTGAGCGTCTGTGTGTGCGTGTGCATGTATGTGCATGTGGGGGTGTGCCCTGCCCTGTGTGTGAGCATGTGTGCGCACGTGTGTGGGTGTGCCCTGACCTGTGCGTGTGTGTGAGCGTGTGTGTGCGCGCATGTGTGGGGTGTGCCCTGCCCTGCGTGTTTTCACAGCTTTTCTCGTCAGCGTTCTTGGAGTGCGTGAGAGTCACGCTTTGACTCATCTGCGTCGGCGGCCCCGTGGAGAAACCCGCTTGTTTCTGCATAAGCAGGGGCAGCGCATAAAGGCTGCGACTTTGAGACGCGGGGCGGGGCGGGGCGGGCGCGGCCGGCGGTGGACAGGAGAGTGGCCAGCCTGGCGGGGAAGGTGGGCGTGGGGCAGGTGTGGCCGGCATTCGTGGCCTTGCGGTGGTGGGGGGTGCAGGGGGGCGGGGTGCAGCAGAGGGAAAGACGGCTCCCCGCCCCCCAGAGCAGAGGGACGAGGTCTGAGGTCCCCGCTTGCCAGACGAGAGGTCGGGGGTCCGCGAGGGCCGGTGTTCATTCTTGTTTTTATCTAGCAAAGGCCAACATTTAGCTCTAAGAAGCTGAGACGACCGTAACCGTTTTATGTCCAAGTAACGTGTCACGAAGCTGCGTCCCGTTGGCTGAACGGCGGGAATTGCCGACAGTGTCCCGGGACTGAGCACAGCACTGGGATCGGCCTGTCCCGCCCCCCACTCTGCTCCCCTCTGTCCCCTCGGCTGCTCCTGAGCCCTGGCTCCCTGTCTCCGTGGGCTTCCTGAGGACATGGGTGCCGTGCCCACAGCTCGGTGCTGGCCCTCTGGGAATGGCACGTGGTGTTCGTGTGACACGTCATAGTTAGCTGCAGCACACACTCAATTTGACATGGAGCAAGGGCTTCCACAGAAGAAAGTGATTAGAATAAGATAATTTCAAGTCGGAATGCTTAATTATCTCCCGTTTGTTCGTGTTCCTGACCATTCTTTGACACTCTGAGCAGAAGCAGGGCTTACCTCAGATGGCATCGTCAGGCTCCGGTGGCAGCGAAGTGACACAGGCTGGGTGTCGGGCCTCCGCCGAGGGCTGGCGCTTCCATTAGCTACTGCGGAGGCTGACACAGTGTCATCCTGCATACTCTGTCACAGCCCAGCCACCCTCTCCCCGACCGTTGTCCTGGAAAGCGGTGTTCTCTCGTCACGACTCGGTGTCTCCTGTTCATGGAGGCCCCGAGCTGTGCCCGGGGGACTGACCGAGGGACGCACGTGGGTGGCGGGAGTGAGTGTGTCTGAGAGCCGGAGTGAGTGGGTCACAGGTGCACCTTTCCACATGATCCGAACAGTTCTCACCCCAAACGAGCACAGCGGGGACATCCCTGCTCAGAGCGCAGTCCCTGGCCTCCTGTCACCCCCGGTGATGGTGACGTCCTGAGCCGGCCTGCCCCTCCGTCCAGGGCCTGCCCCTGCTCCCCCGCAGCCCCCCACAGGAAGGGTCGCGGTCACCGGCCCTGGGCTGGTCTGTCTCCGTGACTGGCAGGCGGAGAGTGAGTGGCAGGGAGGGAGGGACGTGCGGGCTGCTCGGGGCTGGCGTGCCTGTCGGAGGGGACAGGAGCGCGATGCTGCTGGGCCGCCGCACCTCAGGCCGCGTCCTTCAGCTTCCTGGACCGGGCGCCCCACGTCTGACACAGCGCTCCGTGAGGCCTCCTGCCTCCAGGGGTGCACACAGCCCCCCTCCCCGTGACCCGAGTGGATGAGGCCGCGCCGTCCCCCACCCTGCTGCCTGGGCCCCGCGGGGGGCGGGAGGCCAGGTGGCCACGTGGCCACGTCCTTGGGAGGACAGCTCGCAGTGGCCGGCGCCCGCATCCCACCCTCACGGCCTGTTGTCCCTGCTTTGTGTCCGCAGACTAAAACTGGGGCTGCTCTGTTGCACGACGAAGCTTCCGGAAACGCCTACTACGTCCGGCTGAAGCTGACTAAAGAGGTACTGACAATTCAAAAACAGGATGTCATCTGTGTTAGTGGCAGCAATCCCGGTGCAAACGTAAGTGCCACAGCTTCCCGGGCACCGGGGCTCCCCGCAGCGCCCCCCGCTGACAGGAGGGCCCCCGCGACGGCCACTCGATTTGGGGGTCCAGGCCACAGCATCTCCTGCTGACAGTCCAAGGGCGCCCCCCCGCGATGGCTGTTCAGTTTGGGGGTTCGGGGCTGTTTGCTGAGGGAGAAGCACCTGCCCTTGTTCAGACACCTCCGGCTGCTGGCTTTGATTGTCACAAGACAAAGTGCCCTCTGTCACTCGCTCCCTGACACTGCCACTTCCTTTGTTGACACATTTCTGGGAGGAGCTTTGTGTGAAAAGCAGGGGAGACGCCACAAGATGGGACACGGCGCGGTCTCCCTGGGAGCTGACGCGGTGAGGCCGCAGCCCGAGGGCGTCCGTCTGGGGGACAGACACGCGGACGGCGGCTCCGCGTCAGGGCCTCGCCCGGGCGTCTGTGGACGTGGCGGAGGTGCACGAGACGGCGGAGGTGCACGAGACGGCGGAGGTGCACGAGACGGCGGAGGTGCACGCGATGGCGGGCCCGGGGGACCGGACTCCCGGCCCCCGGCGATGGTCCCTCGAGGGCGAGAAGCGCTCGGCAATGCAGAGGGGCCCTGAGCGCGGTCGGGGGCGGGACCGGCCCCCCCGGGCCCCGGACGCCCGCCACTCCCCGCCGTGGGCACACTGGGCTGTCACCGTCACCATCACGGCCCCCGGAGCCGCCCACCAGCTGCGAAACCCGAGCCGCGAGCAGTCGTGCGTGACGCTGCTTGTCCCAGTGTGGCCTGAGACCTCCCGGAAGACACGGAAGACACTTCCGTTTCCGGTTCTCGCGCTGGCTCCGCGGAGGCCCAGGCCCCGGTGACGCCTCGGTCATCGGTTTTCCGAGTCCTTGTGACCTTTAACCCCTGGCTGCCAACACCAGGCCCGCGTCTGCCTCTCATGCACGTGGCCCCCCCCCACCAGTGGCACCGTCTCCCCTCGAACCCCCCTTCGTTCCCGCTCCCGGGGCCCAGATGAGGCGGAGCCAGCACAATGGGGGGTGGGGACGAGGCCGTCCCCTCCGCTCCCCTCCCTCGGGCCTCGGGCGTGGGCTCTGCTTCTGCCCCACTGTGCCCCCCTCTTCCTGGAGACCCGCTGCCCCTGCAAGGTCACCGGTGACCCCGAGCCTCATCCTGTCTGAAAGGCGGGTGTGCCGTGAGCACCGGCTGCAGCCGCCACCGGCTTTGCTCTGCCTGGCCCCCCCTCGCCTGCGTTCACACCAACGGGCGGACGGG
>JAQQSQ010002356.1:0-10982 GCA_028627145.1 Eidolon dupreanum | reverse complement strand
TTTTTTTTTTTTTTTTTTACCCCTAGAACCAATAAGTTAAGTCAGAAACAAAACAATCAGCATACTAAACCTTACCCATCAGCTTCGAGCGTGGGTGACGACACTGATCTTAAATTGCTGAAACCTTGAAGTTCTCCCTTGAAATCTAAAGGAGCCACAAATAATCATTTCTAAAAGACGTAGTGTATGAATCAAGTGCTGTGCTCTTTGTGGGTGTTATTCAAGATACAAAAGGTGTTTTTCCTAATGCCTCTTTTACGGTGGAAAATGCGCGCTTGCTAACTTAGGCTTCAGCTGTTAAAAGAAAATCTGCAGACAGAGCAAGAGGGCAAAAGGGTGACATCTGGCATCACAGACTTTCTCAGATGGTTTTGGCATAAAGCCTGCATTAAACAGCAGAAGCAGGGGAAAATCTATTGAAATAAAAAGAAAAAGAAAAAAAAAAACAGGGACAATGCAACATTGACTTCTAATCTTTAGCAAACCTGTTTAAAGCCAGCATAACTGTTTTGTTGTTATTATGACCCAGAATGGGCCATCACCTCTAATATTGGCTCTGAAAGACAGGAGAATATGCCATGTAATAAGTTCTCCAGTGCAGGAGGCTGAATCTTTTCATAAATTCCCAACCGCTGTCCACTTGACTTCACCTTTTCACCTGAGTGAGTAACACACAGAAATGCTCACATTATTTCAGGATCTTCTCCACTTGGCCCGTGTGGAGACTTGCTAAACATAATGCATCAAGTGCTGCTTGAAGTAATAAACAATATATTTCATCTTCAAAACAGTAGTGCCATGGAAATCATGATCCCTGTAGCTCGAAAAGATAATAATATACAGCTAGCTACAAACAAGGGACAAATCAGGATAAAGTTTCTAAATCATGTGATTACTCAAGACACAGCAAGATAATCATCATGGAGAATTACCTGTGCTGGAAGCAAGTTTAAGGGTAGCAATTTCACGGGCTCCCATTTTTCTTAAACTATATTATTTTGCCTGTATCATCTCAGCTTGAAGCTGAGTGGGTGAATGAGGGAGTCAGAAGTATAGCTATTGATTCTGGATGATCAATAGTCTTACTGTTTGTCGATTCCAAGGTGGTGATTTTGCTGCATTCTGAGCGACAGTCTTCTGGTTAGCTCTGATCTGAGCAGTCGCAAATACTTTGTGCCAGTTGCTTTGATCTGCATGCACATCTGTGAGGTAACTAAGCCGTGGCAACAATTCTGTTAAAAATCAGCCTTTGTATTTGACCTTAGACCCCATTTAATTACACTGAAGCTCATACTTTACTGATGAAAATACTGTGGCTTCACCCTAGTTTCTCACATGGCGATGAAAGTGAGCGTATTATCCATGGCATGACCTTGATCAGCGCATGACTAGATCTCAGTGGGAGTTTGGCATGTGAATTGGGGACACAATATGGCCCTGAGAGTTGTTTATAAATAGGACCTGTGTTGCCATACATGATTTATAAAGCCACGATCCCAGAGATTGAAAAATGTTTGTTGTTTGAAAGGGAGAAACTATAATGACAACAGAATGCTACTTTTATACACCAGCTACATAAAAATCTTTCTAGGCTAGAGTTCCTTGGCCCAGACATTAAATTACATAATTTTTTGTTTCTAATTTCCCATTAATTCTAATACCAAAAATGTAAGCCTTACTGTGTGGTTATTTTAAGTAAAGAAGAATTACAAATAAAAGGAGAATGGGGAGAAAGTGCTAAAGAAAAGGAGAATAAGATACTGAGAACTTCATTTAGAGGGGATGTATCTTGAGCATTAATAAGTTTAATTCTCCCGAGTGTCAGGTTGACCTATAATACAGGACCGTGGATGTACATTTTTCCTCTCTCATTTATCTGAGTTATCTATTATACCAGGGCCTTCTCTCTACTCTATTGGACTGGGTTTAGATATACATAGAGTAGATCCAAAATGGAAAAGAATTGGAGTCAGGCACAGTTGGGTATGAATATTTAAAATGAAGGAGGAGATAGAGAAAGGTAGGCGTA
Organism: Eidolon dupreanum; assembly: GCA_028627145.1. Lineage (NCBI taxonomy): Eukaryota > Metazoa > Chordata > Mammalia > Chiroptera > Pteropodidae > Eidolon > Eidolon dupreanum. The sequence goes on along the minus strand of JAQQSQ010002356.1, from coordinate 8,953 downwards.
ATCTCTGATATCAATCAGATCGTGTTTCTAATCCTAATCCTGTCACTTGTTTTCTTCAGGAGTTATTTATTATACCCAGGTATTCTTTACCCACAGCAAGGGGATGATGTGGGTGGGTATGGTACATCTGTACTCAAAAGTCATTCTTCCCCTTTCCTAGTCTGCCTTCCTTTCTGTAGGGTAGAAAAGTAAAAGCTGTATTTCTGAGCCTGTTTACTTCTCCCCATAAGGATTATTTTAGAGGCATTGTTCTTCTGTCATAAGGAACCAGAAAGAGAGACACAAGTTATAAAAACAAATGTTTTCAAAATTGGACAACAGGTACCATGACTGTGATCCCTGAGAGATGGGAAATACTTGAAATGCCCTATGATTTTCCCCATTTACTGCCAAGAACACTCCCCAGGTCACAGAGCAGGGAAGGGAAACCTAAGAAATCCTGGCACCTAGCTGATTTGAGGAGGTCAAGATTAGGGTCCAAGGAAGCCTAAGTGGCTGTAGTTTGCAAGACCAAGTGTCATCAAGGAGAAAGTGGTAAAGAGAGAGAGAGCTCCAGAGGTTTGCAGAGGGATCTCATTTAGTGTTTGAGTGCTGATCTGTGTAGCAGGTGAAATTTCATGGCTGGGGGAAATAAAAACTGCTGGAAGCCAGAAGGACAAATAATCCTAGCGTCACATCAAGCTAAAAATACATCTCATTACTTCCAGCCAAAGTGGCTAAGCTTCGTAGCACATAACACTGGGTAGAGTCCTCAGGAAGGTGAGATGATAGTAATGAAGATAGAACATCCCAGAGGGAAGACTGTTATGTATATGCTAGAAAGAAAAAGGAGAAAAAGGATGAAACTGAACTGAAGGTCCCTTGATTGCAGGCCAGAACAAAGTCGAATATTTTTTAAAAGACTACAATAAAACCCAGCACTCATTATCTATAAATTCACAATGTTTGGCATCAATGAAAAATTTATCTTGCATGCTGGGGAGGTAAGAAAACGTCACCCATGATCAAGAGAAAAATTAATAGAAAAAGATACATAGTGATAGAGACAATGAAATGGACAGAAAAGAGCCCCCAAACAGCTATTTATGAATCTTATAAATTTGTTCAAGGACATAAAAAAATGAACATTAAGAAAAGGTAAATGAAAAATATGGAAAAGGCCCAAGTAGAAATGAAAAATAAACTGGACAGAATTAATCCAAAATTAGCCAGATCTGAAAGAATAATCAGTGAACTTGAAACAGAACTAGAGTTATTAAAAATGAACCATGGAGAAAGAAGAGACCAAATATGACTTAAAAGAGCATCAGCAACCTGTGCAAAGATATCAATATGTCTAACATATTTAATTTGAATCTAGAAGGAATGAAAAATGGTGGAGTAGGGGGAGGACAGAGGACAGAAGCATTTGAAGAAAATGTTGGCCAAAATTTTTCCAAATTAACAAAAACTTAAACTCATGGATCCAAAAAGCTTGAAGAACTCCAAGCCAAATAAAAATACAGACAGCTACACCAAGGCACAACACAATCAAATTGTCATAAGAATGCGATAATGAGAAAATCTTAAAAATCTGCCAAAGAGAAGTCAAGATATATTTTTTTAAAAAGGCAAAATTAAGAAATTTTTTAAACAAATGGAAGCTAAAAGAATTGTTTGCTAGTAGATGTACACTCAAATGAATGTTAAAAGAATTTTTTTTCAAGTAGAAGAAAATGGGTACGAGATAAAATGTGTATGTATAAGAATAAATGAAGGTTGCCAGAAATTGTAAACATGTGAGTAAATGCAAACTACATTTTATCTCATTTTGAAGATCTCTTAAAAAATTAAAAAATCATTGTTAAGAGCAAAATAATATATTGTGAGGTTTATAACGCATGCAAAAGTAAAATGCATAAAAGCAGCACAAAGGATGCGAGAGAAGAAATAGAAGCATACTGCTGTAACAGAATAAGCTATACCGAAGTTATTTTTTGAAGGTAGATTGTGATAAAGGTGACTTTTAAGCTACAGAGCAACAAACAGAAATATATATCAAAACAAACAGAAACATATATCAAAAATAAGCCATTCATGGATATAGAATCATGAAAACTGAAAAAGAGATCCATACCTATATGGAATATTTCAATATTTCAGAAGTCCATAGGACAAGTAAACAAAAATAAGATAGGATATCACTATGACCTGAATGTTGGTGTCTCCCCTCCATCCATACGTAGTAGCCCTAATCTCCAAGGCGATGGTGTTTGGAGGTGGGGTCTTTGGGAGGAGACTAGGATGTGATTAGGTTGGGGAGGAGTCTTGATGGTGGAATTAATGCCCTTTCTAAAAAAGAGCGGGCACAAGAACTCTCTCTACACTTGCACCAGCCAAATGAAGGCCACGTGAGCCCTCAGCTAGATGGTGGCCCTCTGCCAGTCAGGAAGAGGGTCCTCACCAAGAACTAAACATCCTGGTATCTCGACCTTGGACTTCCACCCTCCAGAACTGTAAGAAATAAACATGCGTTGTGTAAGCCACCCAGGCTGTGGTGTTCCGTGGTAGCAGCCCAAGCCAACTGAGACAACAATGTTAGACTTCCGGTCCATGAACTGATGATGGAGGCCTCCATTTTTTTTTTTCAGATGTTCTTCGTTTTTTCTTAGCAATGTTTTATACTTGTCAGTATAAAGAGTATACCAGTTTGCACATATTTTGTTAAATTTTCTCTAAGTGTTTCATATTTTTGGATATCAGTAAACGCTTTTTTAAATTGTTCATTACCAAGATATCTATAAAAGTACTATTAATTTTTATGTTTATTTTACAACTTTTGATTTTACTAAACTTGCTTATTCTAGTAGCTTATTTTGTGAATTCATTACATTTTATTTTTAGTCAATCGTTTATCTTCTACTGAAATCAGTTGCATTTCTTTCTTAGCAATTTCTATGTCCTTTACTTTTTTTTCTCTGCTTGCTGGCCTGTCTACACCGTTAGCACAGAACTGAAGAGAAGTGTCTCAGTAGACGTCTTTGCCTCATTTCCAATCTTAGAATTTTAGGAAAAAATCCTGTAGTATTTTACCGTTAACATTGTTAGGAATAGATTTTTTCATAGTTTGTTTTATCAGATTGAGAAACCTTTCTTCCATTCTCAGTTTTTTGAGTGTTTTTATTATGAATAAGTGAATTTGTAAAATGTTTTTTCTTCATCTACAAAGATGTTCATATAGTTTTTCTTTTCCAGTCAGTAATTATGGTGATTTGCATTGATTTCTTTAAACCAAACTTTTCTTACTGGGGTTCTCCCAGTCTGGACATGTATACTGTATATTGTATACGTTTTATAAATTACTAGATTAATACTTCGTTAATGACTTTTACATTATGTGAATGAGGGTTATTGGTTGTCTTTTTGTCATGTTTTTGTGTAGTTTTGATATCAGGATAATGGATATATTCATTGAATAATGTCCATATATTGGGATATATGCTGGTTTATAAAAACTCTTCGTGAAGTATTTCCTGTATAGAGTTGGCATTATTTCTTCCTTAAATGTTTAGTAGAAATCATCAGTAAAATAATCTGAGGCTAGAATTTGCTTTGTTCAGATGTCATTAGCTAGCCCTCAACTGAAAGCCTACCAGTCCTATAGCCACGAAGATATGAATTCTTTCAGCAACCCACCGGCAGGAAAGGAGTTCTCCCCTAGGACTTCCATAAGGAAGCAGCCATGTGGATATCTTGGTTTTGCCCCAGTGAGACATGATCTATAGATCTATGATCTATAGAACTATAAAATAATAAATATGTTGTTTTAAGCTACTGTAACAGGTAATAAAAACACACACACACACACACAAGTATACTAATATTTTAAAAGAACATATTTGGAAGACTGATACAATCTGATTTTAAATTTTACAATGAAACTGGAGTAATCGATATAGCATAGTATTAGCATAGGGATGATATCTAGATAAGTGGTTCTCAAAAGTTTTGGTATCAGAATCCCTTTACACTCTTCAAAATGGAGGATCCTAAAGTGCTTTTTGCTTATGTAAGTTAAATGGGTTATATCTGTTGATATCTACCCTATGTTTTAGTTCTGTTTAGCAAAAAATCCAATTAAGAAATTTAAAAAATATGTATTTGAACTATTCGTTATAAATAATTTGAAGTAATTATAATGATCTCATTACCGAACAATATAATTGTGATGAAAAATAACTAAGTTTTCAAGACCCTCAACAATTACAAGAGCAAAATTATCTTTTATTTTGAAAATATTTTTAATGTCTGGTTTATTCGAAATGAGCTAGATTCTCATTTTCGTTTCTGCATTCCATTTGTTACAATATCACACAGTGGGGCCTCTAGAAAACTCTGTCGAAAACTTATGAGAGACTAAAAGTGAAAAGATAAATGGCATAGTGTTTGTTACCATGAAAATAATTTTGACTCCGGGGATCCCGGAAAGAATTGCTGGGACCCAGACCACATTTTGAGAACCACCGATATAGATCAGTGAAGTCAGGAAATAGACCCATGAATATATATCAAACTGATTTTGAGCAGAAGTACTAAGACAGTCATTGGGGGGAAAAAAAAAAAGATAATCTTTTTAAGCAATGGTATGGAACGAGTGGGCAGGCGTACTTACAAACACGAACCCCAGTCCATCCCTCACACCACATGCAGCGAAGTAACTCAAAACAAATCACAGACTTAAACACAGGAGCTAAGATGGTAAAGCTTCTAGATACAATTCTTTGTGATCTTGGATTGGGCTAAGAACTTTTAGGTAGGACTCAGAAAAAAAAGCATAAACCATAAAAGAAAAAAAAAGACATCATCAGAACTTTTACTTATTGAAAGAAATTGAAGAGACAAGCCACCGACTGAAAGGAAATATTTGTCATTTGTATAATAAGAACCTTTTATGTAGAATATAGAATTAATTCTCGTGGCCTGACATTAAGAAGACAACACGCCTTTAAAAATGAGCATAACATTTGAACAGATACTTGACACAAAAAGTTATGTGAATGACACAGGAAATATGCCCACTATGATTAGACATTAGGACCATATAAATTAAACTACAATATAACACAAAACACAGGCTAGAATGAATAGAAAAATAATCACAGTATCACATGTTGGTGAGGATATAGGATATGTCACTCTCATATCTAGCTGGTGAGAATGCAAAGGGATATGACTGCTTTGGAAAATGGCTTGAAATTTTTTAATAAAGTTAAACATACAAATATGCATATCCCATATGGCCTAACAATCCCACTCTAGAAATATACTCATGATAAATGAAAACATATTCACAAATAGATTTGTGGGTGAATATTTATAGCACTTTATTCATAGTAGCCTCAAATTAGAAACAACCTAAATGTCCATTTAGATTTATGGATGAATATTATGTTATATCTATACAATGGAATATTACTCAGCAATCAAAAAACAAAACAAAACAAAAACAAAAACAAAAACAAATAAACCACTACTGATATACACAGCAACACACAAACTCAAAAACCATATGCTAAGTGAAAAAGCCAAGCACAGGACACAAAGTAATGTATGATTTTACTTCTATGAAATTCTTGGAAAGGGATCTACACTATGATGATACACGACAGATCCATGGGTCGTCTGGGGCCTGGAGTAGCAGGCGATGGTTGCTGGGGTCGGGACGCCAGAGAACATTTTGGGGGTGTCGAGAATGATCTATACATCAATCATAGTGGTAGTTGCAGAGCTGTATAATTTCTCAAAATTCCTTGAAGTCTACACTTATAACGGAAATATTTTATTTTACATAAATCGCAGGCCAACAAAGCCAACGAGGAACATGACACCATCCATTCTTACCTGCAGCCTGGGCTCGGGGGATGATAGGAGTTAACCAGTATGATATAGTTCTAAAAATTTCAAAGGCTGAAGTGCAGCAGGCAATGGGCTTTTGCAGCTTCTGCTTTGTCTGCTGGCAAAGAAGTGGCAGAGTCATGCAATTCTTTCTGTGGCGTGGCACGCCTAATTCACCGTGGCCGGTCATTTGCTTTGCAGGTGCCAAGAGGCAGGTGTGGGACATCCATTCTGCTGGTGCAGATCGTGGCTAGCATGGACTCTCCCTGAGTGGGAAGCTAACGCAGCTCCTGATTCATGGCACTTCTCTGGCTGTGGCAGCCACCCGGCTGTGGTGGCTGCCTGACCAGTGTTAGTTTTGAGACCCATGGTTTTTCTGATCTTAGACGAGGCGGCACTAACTTTGTGGGATGGCTTTTGGAATTGTTCTCTGGAAACTCAACGTAGAATCTTCATCAGCCTTTTCAATGATTCGATAAGCTATGAAATATCCTGGAATGAAACATACTTCATTTAATCTAGTTAGAATGGATCTCGTTCTTTAAATGCTTGTGTTCTACAGCCTTGTCGGCATGTTATGAACAGTAAGTGCAATTAGGTATATAAAACAATTAACAGTGCCTGGTACTTAGTAAGGAAAATCAATATTATTATTGTCATCTAATGCTGGATAAACACATGGTGAGGAAACCAGCATGGGGTATCAAATCGACAGCTGAGTTTTTGCTCATTGCCTTAGTCAGTTTGGTGGCTTAAACAAATTACCATAGACTGGGTGGATTAAATGACAAATGCTTCTCACAGTTCTGAAAACCAGAAGTCCAAGATCAAGGTGCAGCTGATTCAGGATCTGGCGAGGACCCCTTTTCTGGCTTGTAGGTTGCTGTTTTTTTGTGATACCCTCATATGTCAGGGAAGAGCAAGCTCTCTTGTAACTCTTATAAGGGCCCTGATCCCATTCATGGGGGGGGGTCTGCCCTCATGACCTCATCCAAAGCTAATCATTTCTCAAAGCCCCCACCTCCTAATACAATCACCCTGGAGGTAGGATTTTAACATATGAATTGGGGAGGGGGGTGCAAACATTTATTCCTTAACGCTGTCTATTCAGATGGAACTGAAATCACTCAGTGATGTGTTCACTTCTAGACGTTCCAGGTTTCAGCTAAGCTCATTTGCTCATAGGATCAGGACTTTTTTCTACCTCCATAATCTGCACTTTGCTTACTGGGCTCCAGGAGCACTGGCTTTCTAATGCTGTTTCTCAAACATCCTACATTTATATCTACCTCGGGATGGATGCAAAATACTGAGCGTCCTGGGGATCTCACGTCTCCATCTCAAGTTCGAGATGTGGACGATGTACACCCAATGATCCTCAAAAAGTCTGTTGGTGTTTGATAAATCCCAAAGAATATGAGATGTTCCAGAAGATGAAAGATTAGCACATGCTATCCTGATTAAAAAAAAAAAAATAGGGAACTGTAGATTTGGAAAATGGGTGTGTGTTTGTGTGAAAGTTTTAAGGTAAATATCTAGCAAAACTGTTTGGTGGAGCTTTTAAATGGGCTTGAGTGGTTGAAAAGAAAGAATGTTATTACCAAAAGGCAGCGGTAGTTTACAGCGGACATGTTCAGCCAAGTGAAATGTACTGTTGCTTTTTAAGGGAGAGGTATATGATCGTCAGATTAAGGGGATGCTATAGACAAGCTTCAGCGAGGAATTTGACAAAGTTATAACATCCTGAGGAATAAGATGGAGAAATGTAAGCTGGCTCATAAGACAAGGCAGTGACCTATCTGTCTTGGTGTATCTGACGTGGGGCCAATTAATGAGCAGCCGCTGGCAGGCTCAACCCTACCTGAGGCTCTGAGACCACATCTGACCAGGTTCAAGATTAAGATCAGGCATTCAGCGGCTTAGCGTGCACATCGGTGTGATACCTTGTTCTCCCAGACATTTTGCTTGAAATCGTGGACTTGCTCCTAACATCCCTGCCCCTTCTTGCGTTCACCGTCCATTAAATATTAATTAAATTCGCTTTATCCCAATCTTCGCCACGCCATTTGCCTCGGTGCCTGTCTCATCCTCTTTCAACTGTCACAGGAGCCTTCTCCCTTGTCGTCTTGCCACAGCTGCTCTACTTCTCCCAGCCCAGCCCCCACACTGTTGCCAGTTATCTCCCTGAAAGCCGAATCCCATCCTGTCACTCTGCTGGTTAAATACCCCAGAACCAGATAAAACGCCTTCATGATCCGACCCCCATCCATAGTTCTAGATGCATTTCCTCCGGCTGTCTGCTCGTCCACAACGGTCATGTTCAAGAGCACTTCAAGTTCCTCTCTCAGTCTGTTTGGGGCTGTTCCCTTCTGTTCCCTTCTACATCCTCACCATCTGATGAGCTTTCCTTTTTTAAGGGCTGCTGAAGCTTAACGAAGAATTACACCGCTAATCATGGCGAAGCTTCAGAACTCAGGGGCCTCTGTTCACACTGCAGTTTAGGTGCATGAGTCCAATGCCACAGCCCCTGGGTGCAGGCTCCTCATTTAGACTTCCACCTGAATGACAGCCCCTGGCGTTCTGACTCTGGGTGGTCCTGACTCGGGAAGTCCTATGCCGAAAGATATTCAAATCATATGCAAATGCAGAGCATTGTTTTAATCTCTTTAATTGTCTGTATATTCCCCACCTTTCCCCTTTCCAAGCGTAACCACTACTATCTATGGGTTATAGTATTTTAGATCCTTGAATGTATTTACTTACATATATATGTGTACACACAAAGTATGGTTTTTCCTTATGTGAGATCATAATACACATTTTGTTCTATAAATTTCTTTTCAATATGCGTTGGAAATCGTTGCTAGATAATATATATAGATGTACCTCATTCCTTTTTAAGTTGACTCGGTTTAAATAGTGTCTATGATTTTGTCAAACTCCTCTTGACAGCTCGGTACTATTTCATGCAATTTCTCAACAGTGCCTGTTCCTACATATTAGCACTTATTAGAATGAATTATAGTTTCGTCTCCACAACTCTTTCTATTTTCTCCCTAAATAAACTCTGAAGTCCTCA
>JAQQSQ010002355.1:0-10983 GCA_028627145.1 Eidolon dupreanum | reverse complement strand
ATGTTCCATTCTTTAAAGGCCCACCCACACTGAGAAGGGCAATCTGCTTTCTTCAGTCTACCAATTCCAAGGCAAGTTTCATCCAGGAACACCTTCACAGACACACCCAGAATAATGTTTACGCAAATATCTTAGTACCTCCTGGCTCAGTCAACACATAAAGTAACCATCTCAGTGTCCCAATTTTGTTTCCAGAAAAGATGGTTACCAATGCCAAGAGACATGTCTTAATGCACTTTAAAAGCAGAGCCTTTTAACACTACACACCATATAATCATTTTGGTGTAGCATTCAATTCACAGAGAGGCAGTGGGCATGACAGAAAAGACAGCCTTTGCAACCACAGGCCACTAGACTCAAATCCTGGTTACTTTCCACCCCTCTGGCCTTGGGGAAATGTCCTACTGTTTTAGAACCTCAATTTTCTTATCTATAAAATTAGGATACTCGAGAGCGATATTCAAAATATTTAACGACTGGTCTCTACAAGCACCCAGACATTAAAAGAGAAGTCAGCCTTTTGGGGCTGCACCAGTGTGCATCACTGGCATACCCACCCTGGAGATGATGACAGTTCATGGGGGGAGAGGTCTGTGAAGATTAACTGGTGCAGAAACCGGCCCACAGAGATGCTCAAGATTGGCCAAAAAGGTCAAGAGCTCATCTTCTGTCTTCTGATGCCTTTGGAAGTGATTCTGTCTTTGCATTCTAACCAGGAAGATGTACCTGCTGTATCTGTGGCCATCAGCTTTGTGGGTGTCTGAAGTCAGGGCATAGAGCATCATCTGCTGGTGCAGGTCAGTTCTGAAGCAACAGCGGCAGTGGCTTCCTGACCCTTACTTGATTCTTGATTTGGTGCTTCTGATTATGGCTTCGTGGTAGCGAGTTACTGACAGCTGTGTGGCAACTTCTCGGTTAGGCAGCAGCTCCTTGGGTGAATCAGTCCTGAAAGTTCAAACTTGAGTCTTTACCTCCTGGATGTGCTACAACTAAATGTAGGTGGATGATATTCTTGAGCTTATCTTCCGGGAATTTAGCCATGGATTTACCAATTATCCAGGCGTGTGCAAATATGCATGCAGGGCTTTCACTAAAGCATTGTTTCATACCAAGAAATAGCTGGAAATGACCTAAATGCCCATTAACGAGGATTGCTTAAATAAATCATGTTGTATCCACACGATTGGACCTTACACTAACAATTTTAATTTTTTAAAAGAATCAGACCTCGCTGTGCGGCTATGGAAAGAAGCATATAACATAACGTTAACTAATGCTGCTAGATATTTTAATTTTTGCTTGGTTAGTTATACCTACCACCCAGCCTGCATATTTGGAAAACAGTTCCTCTGCCCCTCGCTCTGGTGGGTCCTCGGCTCAGGCCGAACTAATTCATGTATTCTCCTCCCTTTCTAGAAAGACTGGTTCTGATAAAGGCACACGGAGAACCAGGCACCGTTCGTTTTTTGTGTCAACTTCGCCACTGACAACTTCAAAGCAAACAGCGAGGGCCAACTTCTTACTATGTCCTTCACACCAAACACCATCAGTCATCACAGGAAACCCTGCCTGGCTTTTTCCATCATTCCCATCCTTTTGTTGCCTCTGCTTTGAATAGCACCCCAGGCTGGGTTTCCTGGGAATCAGGCTCTGAAAAGACAATTAGCGAGCAGGAAGTTCAAAAGGAGAACTCTCATGGAAATGGGCACATGGGAAGGCTGGGCTCTGGTGCTGAAGGAAAAACTCCTATTTGTCTCTACTCTCCATACTGTAAGGAAAAATCTGTTTTCTTTTACTGTACCATTCACACCACTGCACTTCTGGTCGCCAAATGAGTAGGGTTTCCATACCAAGCAATTCTCTGACATGCGATTGGATTCTGACCTTACCTGTCTGGAGTTAGTGCTCACAACACAAGACTTCAGATGCCAAGTCCAAGTCCAGGTTGTCATCTGCACTTCTGACCAACCAGCCATCAGTCTGAGGTCCTTATGACCCCTTCCTCAGACTCAATAATTTGCGAGCACGATGTACTGAACTTAGGAAAACGGTTTACTTTTTATAATACTGGTTTCTCGTAAAAGGATGGGACTCAGAAGCAGCCGACGGAACCGATGCACAGGCCTGGGCTCGTGGGAGGGGTGCAGAACTCGCATGCCTTCTCTGGGCAGGCCGGCACCGCCGCCAGTTCGAAAGCTCTCCAAACCTCATTATTCAAGGTTTTTAAGGAGGCTTAATTACATAACTGATGACATCATTGGCCATTGGTGATTAAGTCAACCTCTGAGCTCTCTCTTCCCTTCCCCAGAGGTAGGGGGCGGAGCCGAAAGTTCCAAACCTCTGCTCACTTGGTTAGTTTCCCTGGCAACCAGCCCCCATCCTGAGACTATCCAGGAAGACCCTACCACCAGCATCTCATTTACATACAAAGAGACGTTATTACACCAAATGACATGTTCACTGTACAGATTCCAAAGGTTTTAGGAGATGTGCGCCAGAAAGCAGGGAAGGAGGGCAGAGGCCAAAGATATATTTCTTGTCATGTCTCAGGTTCAGTCTAACAAGGCCTCAGCCAGCCCAGCAGGAGCTCTAAGCTGGGATGGCCCTTCAATATTGTCATAAACTGGGGTAAGGAGCTGAGCTTTTATATCCCCACATCAGTTAGTCATAGGGTGGTGACACCCCAGGGAAGAGGGGCCACCTTGGGTTAGGTGGCTCTTTACTGCTGAGGGCTGACAGCTGACATCTGTGACAACCTTCCCAAGATGGGTACATAAATCCTTTAGGCCTGAAGGGGACCTGGGCAGGGACACAGCACAGCATTCCCCACAAGTGTCCCCCATTCTCATACGCTGGCCAAATCTATTTCATACCTGTTCTTATAAACTCCTCTCAAATAGGATCATTAGTGCCCTGCTGATGTCAGCATCCTGTCCTGAACTTTTACCTGTATTTTTTCTCATTATTTCTCAACAAAAAACCACAGGAACCCACCTCTGTGATAAGCGCTTCACCTTCACCACCCCATTTCATAATCCAAACTACCTTTAGGGTCAGGACTATACAGCCCCCATTTAATAGATGAGGGACCTGAGGTCCAATCAGGTTAAATAACTTACCCACAGTCACAACTGCTAATAATCATGGGTTTCTATGATCTCCCATCCAAGTACTAACCAGGACCAACCCTGCTTAAGCTTCCGAGATCAGATGAGATCAGGCGCGTTCAGGGTGGTATGGCCATAGACTCATGTGTTTCTAAATACCAACAACACTGCCTGACACAGACGGACAGCCAAGGGCAGCCTCAAAGTCACAACAGAGCAGTCGGAGGGTGTCCGTGGAAGGAGAGAGTGGTCAGCCGAAACGGCAGCTCCTGGGAGCGGTGAGGACCTGTGTGGTTATGTCTGTCCATTAGCCCGCCCCCAAGCCACCCTAAACCACATAGGCTCCAATGAAAAACACATAACCTTTGATCGTATCTCCCTGTCACCTCTCTTACTTAAGCCCCAAAATATAAAAGTTCTCATTCACCACTGACCAGACTCCTGCCTGTCCCCTTCCCCATGGCTCTGAAGGTCTCCCTGTTCAGAGTAGAAACCACTGCTCAAAGGTGCATACACACTGGCTGTCAGTAACCCAGAAAGTTAGGGAGTCCCAAACTCCTAGCTACATACTACTTCGCTGTGTCACAACTCCTCTCTGCCTAAGGGGACATTTAAAAGACTATCACTATTATTACCATTTTAAAAAAAAGTCAGATGAGTCTATTTGTAGAACTAGAATGTAGAGGACAGACTCATTCCTGCCTCCCAGCTCTGTCCCAGCCTTTGAGTTAAAGGGACGAAGGCAGTGGTACCTTGAATCCCTAGTCACTGCGTTATTTTTAAAAGGAAGAAAAAAGAAGCCTACAGGATGCTATTATGGTGGCTAATTAAATTTCTTCATCGCTGTTACTAAGCATTCATTTTTGAGGATCATTACTTTTCGTGTAGTTTCTTTCAAGAGCTTGGTTTAAGGTTGGAAGTTAAGGCAACCGCAAGGCGAGGCTTAAAGCCACCTGCCATGCTTGCACGGATGGTGATGTGCGGGTCGCCCAGGGCCACCGCAGGAAGAGCAGCGAGTATGGAGCTGCCATTTCTTCTGACGCACACGAACCGCAAAGAGGGGAACAGCTTCTGTTTCTAGAAGAGCCCCTGAGTTTATAGATGGGGGTACGTGTGCATGTAGCTTTTAGCTCATGTTCAAAATTCAGGGTGCTCATTTCCTCCTTAATATTCATTTATTCACAAAAAGACTTGAGTTGCCCTAGGTCTGCAGACACTGTCGTATGTAGGGGGATGAGGGCAGAGAGCAGACGAGGCTCAGAGGAGGCTGTGCGGAGGAGGCAGCCGGTGACCGGGACCCCGGGGACTCGTGCGGCGGCGGCGGCGGCGGCTCGCGCTGGCACAAGGCGACGGAGCTTCTTTTCATTTTGGCTCTGTGTTCAGTCCCGTTTTGCTCATAGTTTGGAACTGACCATCATGGGATTCTTTGCAACATGGACATGACAAGTACCCCAATCAGGGCTGCTTCCCCCACCCTCCTGGAGAACCAGTGTCCCAGCGCCACCCTCGTCAGACCTCACTCTCCAGATGAGAAACTGAGGCAGAAACAGGAAGTGTGTTTATTCGTAGACTTCTTAAGTGTACCAGCACACGCTCTGGCATGCTGTAGGGGCTCAGTAAATACTAACTCCCTAAAATGCAGACACGCAACATTTTTTTTTCTCCTCCTCCAAGTTGTTGAGAAATGCATGTGAAAGTATAAAAGACCAGGCGATTGATTATATCAAACTAAAACGCAGTTGAAGAAATATGGACCAAACCTTAGAAAATATAACACTGGGTGTTACAGAGAAAATAAACCACTAACGTATGCCACCAGAGCAAGCTTTCAGTGACTTTTCTTCCCCCATCAAATTAGATATTTGAACATGATCCCTTCCAGAGCTGCAAAGCGTGGCCCAGATCTGCAAAGCCATTTTTGACTGAGGCTTCCCGTTTTAAATAGTAAAAGATTTCATTCACTAGACAGACTTTTCAGGCGCTGAACAAAACAATCCAAAGTGAAACTGATGCTTTGTACAGCCAAATAGTTAAGGAAAGGCCAAGTCCAATTTCAAGAGAAGATACCTGCAAGTTAAAAAAAAACAATCTGCTGACATTTGGCAATGTGTATTGGCCAAAGTGAATAATAACGAAAGTATGTTTTCCATCAGAAAAAGATAGGAGTCGGATGTGAGGCTCAAATGATAAAGGGGTACCCACCCTTATTAAATAGTTTGTTTTCAGTCTTACCTTTTTCAAAGTACCCTTGAAAAAAGAAGAAAAAACTGCTGGTGATATAGAGAAATAACACAACAATAGCTACGCACCAATACTGCACTGCAAATGTCCAATTGGAATTAAATTAAAAAAAAAAAAACATTCTGAACCCTCAGTGTATGACTTACATTCCTCTGCCTGCCACCCCACCCCCCACTTCCTCCCACCCTTCACTCTGGTAGTGATGTGAATGCTCAAAAGTCAAGACTGGGTTAAGAGGGGACCAAAAAGAATGTTTTAGACGAAATCAGATGTGACCCCTGGAATCAGGAGCGTTTGCCGAGCCTGGTTTTAATTATGGGGCTCCGTCTGCTTCCAGATACCGCTCTTTGCTGCAGCTTGGTGCACCTCTAAAACTGCACAGCCTGCCAGCCTGCCAGCAGGAAGGGTTTATAGCCTCGCACTCCATTAAAAAAATAAATAAATCAGAAGCCCCCGAGGCCGTCGCATGTTCAGAAGCAATGAAACTGCAACCTGTTTACCTTTTCTTAGACATTTAAATTCCCGGTCCAGGCTCACAGCCTTCCTCGCAAAGACTAAACCTTATTGTGAAGGAATTAAAATTCTTTTGCTCTGATGCAGTCTGACTTATGGCATATGGCCCATCGCTGCAGCCTGAGGGCTCATCTTGTGTTTTCTGAGGTCTCGTAAAATTGTCGAGGACTGATGGAAGGAAAGAGTTTTGCATCTTAGAAATGTGTATTCACTTCATTATGAAACCAAGTTGTTTAAACAGGGCAGGGAGCTGAACTCTGAGAGCGAGGCCATTTTGAGATGCAAAGGAAATGAAGTCGATAAATGAGGGAGTTTTGGATCTCACATCACTGGTGGGGGGGGACATTTCTAAGTCACTGAAAAGAAAGACACGAGAGTGCTGGAGACTGAAGGCAAAAGAAGCATGATCAGCCATGGAGTGAGAAGGAGAACATGAAAACACTTAGCTTTGAGAGAGAAGAGTGCCAACCATCAAATTTTCCTCTTAATAGTTAAAAGTGTTGGTGTGATAGTTAATTTTATGTGTCAACTTGGCTAGGCAATGGTGCCCACTTATTGGATCAAACACCAGTCTAGATATCGCTGGGAGGTGTTTTTTTGTTTTGTTTTGTTTTTGTTGTTGTTGTTTTGTATTTTTTTAGATATTATTAACACTTAAATCAGTAGACTTTGCATTAAGCAGATTAGCCTTCATGGTGTGGGTGGGCCTCACCCAAACAGTCGAAGGCCTTAAGAGTAAAGACTGAGATTCCCTGAGGAAAAAGGAGTGTGGCCTTCAGACCCAAGGCTGCAGGATCTCCTCTCCCCTGCATCTCCAGCGTGGGGCCTGCCCTGCAGATTTCATACCAGCCTCCATAATCACGTGAGCCAGCGCCTTTAAATAAATCTCTCGCTGTATATGAATACATCCTAATGGTTCTGTTTCTCAGAACCCTGGCTAATATAGTTGATATGTAAAGAAGAAACAGCAAGAACAAGAACTAATGTTTGCTGGGTACACGATTTCCCAGTCATCTCTTTAATCCTTATAACAATCTTGCAAAGTAAGCAATTTCCTCTTTTTCTTGATTAGAAAAATGAGGTTTTGCCCATAGAAAAATGAGGTTTTGCCCAGCAGAATCAGGAAGCGAGTAAGTGGTGGATCTTATATTCACTCAAGTCTCTCTGTCTCGTATGTCCAAGTCCCTTCCAGGACGTCGCGTGGGCTCCGTACAAGGCGTGTTCTGTGTTCTTTCAGAAAACAGAGCAAGGCCTTGTGTCTCTGCACAGACAAGCTGGTCTCAGAGAAAGAAGCCGATCTGTAGAGAGAAATCATGGCGAGCTGAGAGAAAGCCCTCATGGGAGGCAACACCTTGACCTCGGGGCTTTCTGAGGCCAGGTCCACCCGGACTCTCCACTGCCAGGCATAGGTTTTATTTTTTTACCATGTTTATTGAGATACAGTGGACACAATAAATTGAACATATTTATATTGTACAATTTGATGAGTTTTGACATATGTATACATGCATGAAAGCAACGTCACACGCAGGAGAGTGAACGTACCACCTCCTCCACAGGCTTCCTTGGGCACTTTATAATGCTTTTCTCCAGTTCTGCCTCCACTCCCTTCTACCAGCGACTACTGATCTGCTTTCAGTCACTACAGATTGCTTTGTATTTTCTGAAAATCTTATATATAAATGGAATCTTACAGTATGTACTCTCTTTGGGGGGGAGGCGACATGGCTTCTCTCATACAGCAAAATTATGTGGAGAAACATCGTGTTGTTTTGTGTATCGATAATTCATTATTTTTTATTTCCAAATTGATTCCATGAATATATGGATATATGAATATATCACAATACATATGAATATAGGATATATATGAATGTTTCTCCATTTCTCTGCAGGTGGAAACTGGATAGTTTCCAGTTTGTAAATATTATGAATTAAGCTTCTATGAGCATTCAAGCCTTTAAATGGGCATCTGCAGGGAGCGACAAACTGTGGCTTATTCTGTACTTCCCACAAACTTAGCCAGGCCAGGCGCATTTATTCCGTTAGTCATTTGTTTATTGTCTATGGCTGCATTTGCATTCACAAGAGTAGACAGAGTACGTAGCATCTTGCCCTGCAAAGCCTAAAATATTTACTTCATAGTTTCCAAATCCCCGCTCTTATATAAATTCCTAGAAGTAGAATGAATGGACTTAAAGGGGGTGTGTTTTGAGCTTTTCACTGAAATGGCTAAACTGTTTTCCAAAGTGGTTGTACCACTCACTCTACATCCCACGGCAACGTATGAGCATTCCAGTCACTCCATGTCCTTGCCAAAAATTAATATGCTCTTTCTTTTTAATTTTAGCCATTCTAATAGATGTGTAGTGGTATGTCATTGTGATTTTAATTTGCCTTTCTCTGATGACTAGTGGTATTGAATCTCTTTTCATGTACCTTTTTTTTTTTTTTTTTGTCTCATGTATTCAAAGCATTGTTGTTAGACACATAAACTCAAAATACTTTGGTATGTTTGTAATTTTAAAAAGTCAGATAGAGCATCTTGTGGCCCCACCTTGCACCCTCACACATTGTAGACAATCCTGAGACCTTACCCTATTCCTACATAACTCAGAATAAACAATATATCTTCCAAACTAAATTGCTTTGGAAAAGAATAACCCAGAAACATTTTTTACAGTAAATGTTTTCTTCCTCTTACAGTACTTGAAATCTCATTGGAGACGCAAAACCATGACACTATAGCAAACAATGCAAGTCTATTTATTATTAATAGTCAGATCTGTTTCAGAAATATTCTGCAGGATTCTGAAGGGGCTGGAGTTTAATCAGCATTGGGGCTTGTTGTGTGTGTGCTCTTATTTTGTTCTCTATCCCTTCTCTCTCTCTCTTTCCCTCTCTCCTTCCTTCCTTTCCTCTTTCTGTCTTTTCCTTCATTTCACATTTACTTTGTACCTAATCTGACTCTGTTCCTTTGTCAAAGAAGATATAGCATTGACTCAAACAAGATTCCTCACCTCAGACTATGTAAGAAGAGAAGCTGGCTTAGAAGAAGAGGAACTTGAGGTGGGCCTTCAAAGACAACAGCTGAAGGACATATTCTGTAGGATGAACAACGGATTTGACATCTATTGTAAAATGAATTCTGTGCTTCTCTGTAAAACTTGAAATTTTCAAGTCTTTTATTTGATCCTTGTTGATCAAAAAATAAAGGTGCTCATTTATATTTTTCTCTCTACTAGTAAAATCACCTGCAGTTAAGAAGTTTGGAGAGGTGGGAGAAGAGAGACTAAATGACAGGGAAATAACATGTGTCATTAGTATCGCTAGGTGTGATTCCTAATCACACCATATGTATATATAACTACTATAGACAGTTTGCTATTTTTTACTGCATATGAAATAAAACCATTAAATTTTATATCTTGATTTTTTTTTATTTTCTCTCTAAATTTTTCTATTTCATTATGATTTTGGTCAACATCTTTTTGGTCAACAATTTTTAAAAAGTCTAATTGCGTGGTTAAACAATAACTTACTTCAAAATTTTTCTATTGTTTTATATCAAGATTGTTACCAGTTTTCTCTTATTAAAAATGTTCTGCCAATAGATTTTTAGAAATCCTATATTTATGATTTTAGTGTTTTATAGGTGAAAAGAACTTTTAGGGACTATCAAAGTCCAACCATCTCAATTTTCAGACAGGAAAATTGAGTGTATAGACATTTAAGTTCTTCTGAGCCATGCTTCTCAAACTTTAATGTGTTTGAGGATCACCTGAGGATCTTATGAAAATATAGATTATGATTTGATAGATCAGGAGAGGGGCCAATGTTCTGCATTTCTGATAAGCTCTCAGGTGATGCAGATGATGCTTAAAAGATGATTCATGAACCAGGTGAAGGATTTGAAGCCAAATGTGTTTGTCAAGCTTAATCAACTCTATACTTCTTCTCTTACCTATGATAAGGCTACAGGAACTAAACAGGACCAATGGGTGGAAACTTTCAAATGTAATTGAACTGTAATTTCATTATCTTAGTTTATAGACATCTTTTTCACCAACCAGTGGAGGTATGTAAGCTCTGGCTGAATACCCGACTGGTGGAGAGTTTTAATAGAAATTCAGCGATAGAAGGGAGTATCTATCTACTAGTGATTCTTAAGGGCCTCCTGACACCAAGGCTAAAGTTTGATGTTGATATGGAATATTGTGAATGTTTATCTGAACAGCTAATTCCTCAGCCATTTAAGATTTAAGGAGCCATTTTGTGATAGAAGTCACATTGCCAGGCATAAAAATCAGGTGAAATTGGTACCCTTTAAAAAAAAAAAAAAAAAAAAAAACAGACTGCGTGGGAGTTAGAGACCTAGGAAATGGCCAGAGTTGTCAGAGCTCTCTCCCCCCCTCCCTTTCTCTCTCTGAAAAATAAAATCTCACATTTGAGAAATTGTCAGAAATATATTTTGCATTTGAAGAAAATGCCAGAACCATTTAACACAAGATGGGAAGCAAAAGTGAAAATGTAAATGATTGGGGTCTCTTTACAAAAGGAAGATAGTGTCACTTCTTAGTACAGACACATTTCTCCTTACAAGGTTTTCATATGATAATGTTCTCCCTGAAACATGTTAAATGCTTGAGCTGTAAATTTCAAATTGTCACTGCATGATGAGCTCAGGCATAGGAGAGGAAGAAGGGCCTGCTTGTTTTTCATGTAAGCTACATTAAAACTCCCGAAAATTCCCATTGAGGTGCTGATTTTACTTTAGTTTTCCAGAAGGTGGAGTTCCTGCTTGGTGACACATAGGTGTGTGGGTGAGGGAGACAATGTCTCAACGATGCCGCCCTGTGTAGCCCATGGCTGTGACTTGCTTCCAGTGTCCCATTCTCAAAGACTTGTCAGCATCTTTCTGTGGATTGGACACTCACTGCTCTGTCAATAACTAAACTCTTATCCACCTTCCCTGCCAGACCAGGTCCTCCTCCTGATTCTGAATAAATTCATTTCATGTCACTCTCTGCTTCTCAAAAGCACAGATTAGATCCTCCAGCACCTGATCTCCACTCTCACATCCTGTAGATGGCCCTGTTCCAAGTGGTTCAAAAATTTAATC